>JAOEHY010042479.1:0-31625 GCA_025447955.1 Psilopsiagon aurifrons
CACACAATACTCCAAGTGAGGTCTCACAAGAGCAGAGTAGAGGGGCAGGATCACCTCCCTCGACCTGCTGGTCCCACTCCTTTTGATGCAGCCCAGGATAGGGTTGGCTTTCTGGGCTGCAAGAACACACTGCCAGCTCATGTTCATTTTCTCATCGACCAACACCCCCAAGTCCTTCTCTGCAGGCCTGCTCTGAATCTCTTCTCTGCCCAACCTGGAGCTGTTCCTGGGATTGCTCCCACCCAGGTGTAGGACCTTGCACTTGGCATGGTTACTGCATCAGCCCATCTCACAAGTGTGTCAAGGTCCCTCTGGATGCATTCCTTCCCTCCAGCGTATCAACCGAACCACCCAGCTTGGTGTCATTGGCAAACTTGCTGAGGTCACACTCAATCCCACTGTCCACGCCACCAACAAAGATGTTGAACAAGACCGGTCCCAACACCGATCCCTGAGGGACACCACTCGTTATTGTTCTCCAGCTGGACATTGAGTCACTGACCACAGTGCAGACATCCAGCCAGTTCTTTATCCACTGAGAGGTCCATCTGTCAAATTGATGTCTCTCAAATTTAGAGACAAGGACATTGTGCAGGTTGAGCTCTTTACGTTGTCCATACTGTGAAGTCTACTTATAGAGAAAAGTGGCATACCTGTGAGATATAAATGCAGGATGAAACCCCCACTACTTAAGAAATTTAAGGAGTCAGGAGGACAGGACCTTGAAACCATGGAAATGTTATGTGCAGTAGAGGAATTAAAGGACAGGCCCAGTACCAGACCAGATAATTACATTTCTGTGCATCTCTAATGTATGCTTGAAAATGTTTTTTTTCCCATTTTGCATAAATAATATGAGATTGTAATAATATTCTTTTTGAAAACTTTTTTTTTTTCATTTGAACAAAATTACTTTGAACTTGACATGGGTTGTCACTGGCATTCCTCAGGTAGTTAGTATGTTTTCCAAATCACTGTTACAGAGCAGGGGGTTTAGGGTAAACTTGGGAGTAATGATTGCAAAAAATCATTAGTGAGTTTGAAGCCTCTATACCATAACAGACTTGAGGCAACAAGAATATTAAAGCCTTGTCCAATAATGTCTTTAATGCAACTTAGCTGGTAGGAAGCTGGTGGTAGTAGACTACATGTGTACACACATGCTTTATAAGAAGGGAATTTTGCCACATACCTTGCTCTGGCAGTTTGGGGACTGTCAACAAAATACCCCTGATGTCTGCTGCAAGGGCACACAAACACACAAGAACTCTGCAATAAGTGCAAATGTGAGAGAGAAAAAAAGCCCACAACAATCTTCTGTAAACAGTTTTTCACACCTGGAACTCACTGTATTGCAGAGAAAAGTGGTGATTTGAGCTTACCAGGATATGGCTGTGCAGCAGGAAGTTACAAGGTGCTTTACAGGCCATTATCTTTAATTTTCGTGCATAACAACTTCTCACCTTGCTTGTATTAACTGGGTAAAGAACCAAATGTATTGCTCTTGCATTGTGCAATATTGTTCTCATAAGTATCTAGAGCTTGGTGCCTCTATACTATGTCACTATTGAGACTGAACAGTAAAGAAAGATTCTGGTGAGGTTTATAAAGTTCTGGTGGGAACTGACCCAAATATGTCCAAAGGAAGAACTGTTTCAACCTTGTTACAAGCTTTGTAAACAGGTTCCCAACACAACCTCTCAGAGAAGCTGTATAATAAAATAACTGTACAGTTAACTAACATCAACTTTTAATAGCATCCACACTGACAAAAGTGAAGCAAGGCCTGGGTTGGTGGTATTGCCAGAATTGCTCTAAAACAGGAGAGCTGTTTGGAGGGACCAGGTCTATAGCAGAGATCTTCATCACCAGCTGTTGCTATGATTTCACCCAGTCGCTGGGTAAGCTGTGATTTGTGACCAACAGCTGTGCTGACAAAAGCTTTGCAGTGTATTTGCATTGTACATGTAATTTCGCCACTGTGCTACCCAAGGGAAAGGAATAAGCTGTGGCAGCAGAAACCTCTCTTCCCTTACATAAGTTGCCTGAATTTTGCCAGTCAAATACTTATCGATACACTACCTTGGCCAACAACCACAGCCCTTCAAGTCTTCACCGTTCTTGAAAGTCTACAAGACATTGGCTTTGGATTGACCATGTAATATCAAAAATAGGTCTGGTTTCTTGTGTTGCTTGCAGCTTTTGACTTCATTACTCATATTTTCTTTTCCAAAGTTTGCGCTACGTCTATGGTTGTATACAGAGCCAGTGAAAATGTATCAGCAGAGAACTGGGGAGCCATCCCTACCTCCATGGTTACAGCATCCAGACTCCTTCCTGAACACAGCGAAAGAGTGATGCTGATAAGCTCTCCCACAACTACTCTGTCTGGCTGTTATAAACCAATTTTAATCCTGTGCTTAATCTTCCCTTGTCCTACATTCCTCTTTGGCATAGTTATTTCATTTATTTTCATTTTAAAAAATGGAAATGCCACCTGAAAAAAATTACCCAGACAAAAGAAAAGCCAGACAATGTCCTGCTGCTCACACTTTGCTGTGTTAATTCCCTGAGTTGTATTGCTGGTATAATCAGATTAAAATGTTCAGAAATGGATCATACTAAGGCCAGGAATGATGAATGGTAGATCAAGCTTTCACTGTCATCATAAAAACAGATAAACAGAAGTGAAAATGGAAAATAAATTGAATTTAGTATAAGCAGCAAAAACTCTTCCAAAGGATTAGCTGAACATTATTAATGATGCCAGAGAAAGTACTTGATTCTGGATGCTAAGTAATAGCTCTATAATTACATTCTTCTTTCCACTTCTTAATTATTATTTATTTTTACTAAAAAAAAAAATAAATAAATCCTGAAGACTGGAGCAAAGACTTAGACTCTCATTCATTGAGATGAAAGAGCTGCTTTCAACAGTACGTTGCATGAAACCAAACCTCAGGAAAGCAGTTCTACAGACCACAAGCAAATTATGTCTATCAGGGAACTGAATTTAAATCAGTGGCATGTTTCATAGCTGTGCCCTGGCATTGAAGTTTTAGGACTTACAAAATGGAAAGAACAGGAAAGAAATAAAATATCACTATTTTGTGTTATTGACACTACAGGTTGGAATATAAATACACAAAAATGGAGTAGAAAAATTCAAAGCTGAAGCTGAGAATTTTTGGGGGGAGTGCAGTTCGGTGAGAAGCTGACAAAAGGACTGATATTTTTAAGTCCATTTACATTAAGATGTCTGGCAGATTTTGAAATGCAGCTTTCCTCTTATTCTAATCACAGACTACTGCAGAATAAATCTATGTGACAAAAATGAAAAAAAACATCTTCTGGCTGGCCGAGCTCAGCAACACAATAATAATTCAACAAAGACATAACAGCATTTCGGCAACTAACAGTAATTTTGTATTGATTTAAAACTGTTTAAAACAACATGTAATTATCTTCAGATTTGACCCTTTCATTCACAGATTATATGGTTTACACATAGACAAACACTAGAAAATGTAGTCCAGCCAGGCCTTGCCCTGGCTGAGGAGAATGCTGGGAGTCAGGGCAGAAGCTTTCTGCCATCTCCAGTGAAATCTCTCTTTTGCAAATCACCTGGCAATGCTGAGTAGCAAGCACAGCTCAGCTTGTCCTCATGTGCTTTGAGCTGTTCAATATCTTCAACAAACCCTATGTCTAAGAGCTCATAATTTTATGTACTGAGAGCTAGCTCCATTAGCTTTTGAGTAACACTTTACATTCTCCAGTTGCTTGCAGGTGTAGTTTTTGCCAGAGGTTTCTTATTTGGAGAAGAGTGCACTAAGAGACATTCATTACATTTCTCTCTTGTTTTTAAATATACTGATTAATTTCCATTAGCTTTTTAAACTCAGAGGCAAATCTTGTATTCTGGCACACATAGATTCATTTGCTATACTTATGCATACCAGGGCAGAAAATTACTAAAATTATTTGCCCAGTTTTGACACCTGCTCCTAAATAAAGCAAGCTCCTGATTTTATGAGGAGTAGCAATGGCATCAAGATTATTTGCATGCCTGGGTAGCAAACATGATTCATCATGTTGGACTGTAAAACCCTGTGAGAGCTGTATTTCGGTTACCTCTTGAAAGCCTTTCTTAACTACACACTATGGTGATGTAACAAGACCAGGCATCCCCAGGTATCCTAAACACAACCTCCTTCTGCTGAAGGTCACTCACTCTTCTCCAGGCTCATTTTCAAGGAGACTTATTGGGCATACATGACAGTAAGAGATTTTGTTTGAGTGAAGACAAACTCTACAAACCACTGCAGTTTTATAATGTTTTTTTTGATACAAAGCATGCAAATTGCATCCTGCTTAGCAAAGAATGACATGCAGATTATTTAATCTCTCCAAAGCTTTCCACGTTTCTCATGGAATTCACTTACCACTTATTTATCCAGAGTCTAGTATCAGGAATTCATTTGGAAGCAGAGAGGCCTTCCAGATATTTAATTTTTGTTAAAATATCATTTGAAATGAGAAATTATTGTGATCTTTGTATGGTTTTACACTTCATCATTATTAACTGATTTCATTCAGTAATTAGAAGACAAGGGACTTTTGCAAACCTATAGGCTATGTCCTAGCTGAGAATTCACCATGCCTTAATCATCCCAAGCAACACTCAGTGCTTCTCAGAGACCTCCAGCGATGGAGTGTACATCTCCCACAGAGCTCTA
This sequence comes from Psilopsiagon aurifrons, assembly GCA_025447955.1. Lineage (NCBI taxonomy): Eukaryota > Metazoa > Chordata > Aves > Psittaciformes > Psittacidae > Psilopsiagon > Psilopsiagon aurifrons. Next base: position 4,737 of record JAOEHY010042479.1, read on the forward strand.
AATCTCTCCCAAGAAGCCTTTTTCCTTCCCTGAATGTAATTCAAACCTGAATCTTCCTTTCTGTGGGTTGAGGTCATTACTTCTTGTCCAGTCCTAGAATACTGCAAAATTCATACTCTGTATTGTCAGAGATTTAAAGGACTAGATCACATTCTTCAGGGTCTCTGCAACTGCTCAGTATTTTCTTTAAATGTGTTACCAATATGTACATGTAACACTGCAGCTGAGAGATAACTGCTGTTGACTAAGATGTGCATGGACTTTAAGTTCCTTGCAAATAAGTATTTGTATATGGATCTCTGAGGTCAATATAGGAGCTCACAAAGGCACAGCACACCAGAGGATAGGAAGATATCACAAAAAGACAATACACAAATTTAGTCTTTCCTACTTTTTCTGAAATGTTATTATCTGGAAAATTTTCCCTCTAGGATTTCAGAAATTAGTTTCTCTAAATGCAATATAGAATTTAAAAAAAAAAAAAAAAAATCAAACAAAAAACCACCAATCTTTCCAATTTTTCTGCTGTGAATTTGCAAACAGTTTCTTTACTAGCTTGGTTTGTAAATGTTGAAGAAAACATCACCTTCTTGAGGAAATCTGTGCAGAGGCCCCACCATCTAGTAAGGTCTGCATCCCCCACATAACTCCATCTAGGACAAGCACTTCTGCTGCAATCACAAAATAGACATGCTGTTTTTCTGTTCCCACTCCTTCTAACTCTGCTAGAATAATAAAACAGAGCAGGTTTTCTGCTGGGATCCAGGCTGTCCTTTTCATTTAGGGCTACTCTGGAAACTGCTAATGCACAATGTTTTGCTACCATAATTAGGTTAGTCAGGAGCATGAAATGAAGTCATACTTCTAGCTGACCAAATTAAGCTTGGCAATAAAATCAGCCTTGTAACTATCTTGACATAGTGCTGAAACTTCTAACTGGGAGATTTGGAAATTCTGTGCATCCATTTTATTCCTACGTCTTGCTAGTCAGTGGTTGCTAGAGCTTGAATTTCAATCTCCAGTCTGCAAAATGGGTGCTAAGAATGCCTGATTTAGCTTTTAAAGCCCTTCAGTTATTGTTCAACTGTTCATGGCCACTCACCTGTTTCTCTGGTAGATTATGATGCATAAGAAATGCAATTAGGTGCAATTTGTGGTGCAGTTTTACAAAGCCACCTTTGTGACGAGAGAAGCACAGGGATGCAATTGGGAAGAATATGAAATAAAGCAAAAGCAATCAAAAAGGTAAGTCAGACTACAAAGAAAGGAAGTGGCAACGTAATGTATTTGACAAGCAGAAATATCAAAGCTAATAAGGTGCAGCTGTGCAAGGCACAGGAAGCTGTGTTTGATTTTGAATCATTTATAAGAATCCATTCAACCGCTTTTTACCTTATTAGCATATTTAAATAGTTTAATTTGGTTTCATCACAGTGATTAAAATTGCTGACAAGGATGGAAAATAATGATGAACAGAATCGAACACAGCAAATAGTAGGCCTGTCTACAAGCTTACAGAGGTATTAGGAGCAGCAGCAAACTTAACACAACAGCGAAACCAGATCACTAGGGAAAAACTCAGGAGGCAAAACTACAAGAAATAATCGTGCTTTGAAACCTTTCCTTTTCCACTTTTAGTTCACTCTTTGAACTAGATCATAGCTGAAGCTGATGTTTAAACAGGTAGAAGGTACATGCACATCATGCAAAAAGACACTCCTTAAGAGATACTTCTCAAGCAATTCACTCAGAGGTAGCAGCTCTGTTATGTCCTGTCCTGTTTGAGATCTGTCAACGGGCAGAGTTAGCTGGCACAGCACTGGTTCTGCCAAAAATGATTGAAGAGACTGACAAGCGCTCAGAAACATCAGGAGCCTGAAAACTTATGAGATATTTCTGAAAGTACCTTTTGCTTTAAGAATTGCGATTTGTAATGTTTTCTGATCTTAACTTGGAAACCAGGGCACAGTTTTATTTGTTAACTGAGAAACACTGCAAGTAAGGACTTTAAGGAAAAGCATTGATGGCTCCTGAAGAAACTGAAAGACCTGGCAAGTATCTCTTCTCTGCATGCCCAAAAGTAACTCAAACAAAGCCTAATTTCAATCCTTAAGCAGAACAGTAGCTTAAAACTCACATTAAGAAACAACCAATGCAATGTCGAAAAGTATTCATAATGTAGAAGAAATTCCTCTGAATTCCCCAATGTCTGCGAAAGTTTATTTTGAGCCACTGGGTTTCTGAAATCCCTCCTCATCAGAGCTTGGAGCCAGAGTTGCAGCTATTTCTGGAATGCAAGAATCAGACACCTGCAGTACTGCTTTTCTGAAGGACTCCCTTCCCTTCAGGCAACACTGCCTTGGGCACTGCATGCTCATAATGAGAAATCTGTCCCAGAGTCTCCTCCACATGCCCATCTCCATTTCTTACTAATTAAGCACCCCAGAACACTGCAGCATTCCCATTCTGAAAATACAAAATCTGCATCTTTAAGCCTCAAAACTACATTAAAATCCTTCCCTCTTCTAATATTATACCAATATATGGGCAGTGTATTGTGGCATATATGGGAATTAAGCTCAGGTACTACATTTCAGGCTAGCATCCATGAGACCATTCTTCCCCTGCATAGGGTCTACAAGTCTTCACAAGCTTGACAAAATCAGAATCTCTCTGTTCTTACCAACATGGGTTATGAGGCAACAACCCCAGGCTTAGATGCTGCCCCATGGTTAGTTTGCTCACTCCCAGGGGCAAGAATTAAGAGTTGGGAGCGGGTGGACTACACACACAGCAGCTGCCTCTGTCCTCCCCTGTAGATTGCGGCTTTGTCTGTCTTGATAGAAGTAGCTAAGCAGCGGGAAAGCATGCTAAAGCTCAGTGGGAGGATAAAAAAAAGCAGAGGAACCAACTGATGTGTAATCAGAGACAGGAAAAAAAAAATGAATAAAAAAGAGATCCCCCTTGTTCTTGCAGCACTCTCTTCGTATCTTTTTCACCTAAGCTTTTTCCATTGAAAGTGACAGAAGGCAATATGTCACCGAGAACAGAGATGACAACCGCAAACAGTAGGTGTTTTCACTAGAAAATGCCAACAGAAATTTTGATATCTTTCTTCCATGGAGGCCTTCAGAGAAAAAAATGATGCCTTGGAGGTTTTTAGAAAAGCTGGAATATTGCAATAAAATATAATGCAGTACAAGGCTATATAAAATTTATGGGGCACCTTTTATAAGAACTTCCCAAGGGGCTTCATATGATAGCTATAAAACAGTAAAACACATCATGGCACAGATTTAATTTTGAAAATGGCAGAATATATATTAATGATTTATCATCATTACTCTTCACTGGAGGTCTACAAACACTAATAAAATGGTTCTAAAGTTGCTTTAGGTGACAGGCATTTAATGTCTAAATATGTTTCATATTTTAAAAAGCTTAATTAGTTGATTAAAACAATCCCAAAACAAAACCAACTATGAACTGTTTCAGCCAGGAAGAGTTTCTGAATTATTAGATAATTAAATTTGTTCACCATTCCCTCAGATTACCGAAGTCCTTCCCTCCCAGACTTACAAAGAGACTACTGAGATGAAAGCAGCTGAGAAATTTATGCTTATTTCAATGAAATATACTCCCTTATACCATCTAACCTGTTAAAATGCCTCTTTCGAGGCTGGTATGTAAATGAGACAAAGAACAGTAAGTGGAAAAAGCAGAGCAAAATATATGAACAACAGCATTAGAAATGTTGTGGATCCCTTTCACACCTCTCCTCTGGTATTGCTAGAACTTACACCTCCTATGCCTATGTCACCACCTGAACCACCTTACACACTGGAAGTTGACTCTGGCTGTGCAGTGCAGATCATTCCCTGCACTCCATAGGTTAATAGCTACAGACATCATTTTTCCACTGAATCAAAGTTTAAGTCCTCTTAAAGGAGAAGTAGCACCAGAACTCTAGCAACATGTTTAAACTGCAACTCTGCAAATGAGTTGTTTGAAGAAAGATAAGCCAAGCATGATGCAACACAAAATTAATAGGCTGAATAAGTTATGAAACGACCTCAGGGAATATAAAGTGAAAGAATTGTGTCTGGTTTTCAGCACTTTGATACAGAAAAGAGGTCAAAGCTGGGGGGAGAAAAAAGAATATCAAAGTCAAAGACCAAAGTGGGAACATCAAGACAGATGGGGCAGTAACAATTAAATGCATTAGTGATTTTGAAAGCTCAGCAAATGTACTTATCTGCTTCTGTACAGTTAACGCCAAAGTTACCAACATCCAAGGAACCTAAATGCATGCAGGGGCTTGAAATACCAAAAAGCATCCTGAGCAGTCTGCTGGGCTATTTCTTTTGACAATCTGTCTGTGAGAGTTCAGGTTGTAGCAAAAGAGGTTTTGTATTCTTCTAAACTCCAAGGTCCTTCATCCCACCTTGTAAATGAACTAGAGGACCATCACAAGAAAAGTGTCCAGGAAACACAAGCTCTAACTTTGAGGCAGCAGGCCAGGGACAAGGAAAGTCATTTGCGATGGACAAAGACCACATTTACACGTGATACATCCAGAGTATCGACAGAAAACCCCAATCCCACAATCTTGAATTTGACCTGATATTAGAGTAACTGGGAAGCCTGGCCTGCAGAGATGCCTTCAGCAGAGCATCACTTAAACTGACACAGCTTCATCTAACAGGGAAATAAGTGACAACATTCCCACCAGAACAACCCAGTACACAGACTGCTGTGGATGTGAACAAATGTATCACAATAGCTGAGCTTACCTACTGGCTTTCAGAAGATCTATAGCCCTAACCCTGGCACATGGGAGGCAGGACCATATGCAGGATGGTTTTTTCTCCTCAGGAGGGCAGTTCACAGCGACCTTCTGACCCCATTCATGCACTTGTGGCTGACTCTGTTTTTCCTCAGAAATGGGACATACAGGCATATGCTTCCACCCTCTGTCCCCAGCCTCAATATAGCAGAAATGCATTCGTTCTTTTGCCTGGAAACCACTATAACAGGGAAGTGACCATCTGGACTTCTCAATTGTCCCTCCAAATGCTCTTTAGAAGAAAGCAAGAGATAAAGCCTGGTCTGGTGTAAAGGCAGATCACGAGTAGTTCTACAGTAAGGTAGACGAACAATCTAGCCATTCATTCCCTGAACCATCTTAGTATCTGTCCTTATCTCTGGGTGAAGCTGAAGAACATCAAGTCATTCATATTAGTTAAATGAAAAAGCTCCTGACCACAAAGCCTGCTTTGTATTTGCTAACAGAAAGGTAAGTTCAAGCCTCACTCTCACCAAAGTCCTTGTGGATGCTACATGGGATGAGTGTTCTGTGTTGACAAAGGGCACACACTTGTCAGGGCTTGAAATACGCACATGCACATTAACATAGCCTGCAATAGGACTTGTCAGCCAGGATATCACCCACCAGGCTTAATAGCTCTGTCTTATCCAAAAAGCAGTAAATGAACAAAATCTGTATGCTTTAAAAAAATGGGTAATCAGGGCCCTGCAGTACTGAAATGATAAGCTCCAAGATACAGCACAGGAGAAAGCTCCTTATTGCTTAATCCTCAGCTCTCAAGCAAGCCAAGCGTAAAATCCTGTAATCAAATCTAATAACCTGGAATAATCTTCAAAATAATGACTCCAAGGAATAAAACATTCCTGCATTCATTAAATCCTGAGGTTTCAAAAAAAACACTTTAGCAGCAGCATTAAAGGAATTCTCACATCTTGCATTATGCATAACTTCCCACAAGTAAGAACAAATATTAAAACAACAATAAGAAAATTGATTACACATTCTGATTGTACTCAAACTACTTTCCTCAATAGACTGCAGCTATTTTCTAAACAGAAAGAAATAACATGAAAGTGTAATCATATCAAACACTGAAACACGTTGTCCTGACAAAAATCATCCCAGGTATCAAAAGTATTCACAACTCATGAGAACAGATTCATTACGAGGACAAGTCTTGGTTTTGTTCTTTTTTCCTCAGGTTTTTCAGTTGCCAAACAGTGTTTGGGACCTTTGGGTTCATACACATTAACAAACACACAGCAGCATCTATTTCTAGGAAATTCTGTCTACAAATACTTTGGAGAAATGACAGTACACGAGGCTGAAATGTATTGCCTCATGGACAGTTCTAGTGCCATTGAACACACCTTTTTCTTAACTTGAATGACCTCAGAGTCTAACAAAAGCCATCTAAGCCCCCTCTCCAATTGGTAGATGACAGATGATAGACAACTTAGACCTAGTTCCATCTTTAGCAATTACATTTTGCCTGTGTAAGATGTTCTCAGATCTATTTAATTCTGAAGTATAACAAACATTGAAAAGAAACAAACAAAGAAAATAACCCCAAACTCTCAGAGGCTGGTAAAACATTTTATTTCGTATGGTGAACAGCCATATCTGTATTACAGACAAATGGCCATGAAGATGTTTATTTTTCTGCTCACTCATCAATTGTGAAGTGAGAATGTAGTATTTACACATTTTACACAGTTAAACAGCTCTCAAACTAAGGCTTACGTATGAATTTCATTAGCTGTCTGCATAAAGTGAGCAGTCAGCTATGCCATGTATTGGTATTATCCCTCTTTTCAGTGACTAGGTGTCTGAAATTAAAGATAGGACAAGAACAAATTATTACTGTCAGCAGTATTCCTATTCTTCCTCATGCTATTCTGTATACAAGCCATTATGGCATTAGTAAGAATGATCACTGCCTCCAAATAGCCATGCAAACAAAAATCTCATATACTCACACAGCAGAAAATTAGGGTGGAAGAAATCCAAGAGGACATTAACTGGTCCAGCCATCTTCCTGCCTAAGGCAGGATCCCTACAGACATCCCTGATGAATATGTGTCAATCCTACTCTTAAACCAGATCTAATGGCAGTCTCTGCAGATCAACTTGAATCTTCCATGCTGCAGGTCAGGTCTCTTCCTTTTTCTGTTTTGAAAATGCATTTTCAGAAGATCCATTTTTAATTTAAATAGAGAAAATAAAGGAAAAAAAAGTAAAAATTAATGACAAGATAAAATAAAGAAGAGAGGATATTCTCTTTAGCATTCTTTCTGTAGCTTGAACTAGCCCAATTCTTTCAATATTTCCTTGTAGGTGATATTTCTAGCTGTTCTCAGCTAGAGAATAGGTCATCACTTTCTTGAAGAGCAGCACCAAAAAGAGCACAATTCTCCACATAAAGCTATGTAGAAGCAGGAATTACATCACATAGTAGACTGCGCTCCTGTTCATACACCCTGTGACACTAACTCATTTGCAAAAGGTAATCATTCACTTGTGTCTAGGTTGCAGTCCTCTATAACCTCTTCACCCATCTATGAATATTCAGATAGTTTTCTTCTCATTCTGTATTCATACACTTGATTATTCTCCCATAAATGTAGTCATTCCCTATTAATATTCCCATTTTTCAGATCATACCTCCATTCTGTCAAGATTTGAATTATTGTCTATATCGCACTGATAGAGATTCTTTAATCAGTATCTTCTCGATTACACAGGTCACTAGCAAGAACACTGGGCACAACCAAGCTCAAAGGAGACTCCTGAAGAACTTCATTGACAATGCCCTTCATTTCAGCATGAAATGCTTGTGTGCTATGTTGTTGAAAGAACTAATCTGCCTACAGTCCTTTCCTCTATACAATGCTTCCCAAGTGTCTGTCCACATGCTACACCTTCATGGTATCTTACTTATCTCCGATCACTCTCAGGGAAAAAAAACAACAAAACACCACCACTGCCACCACCACAAACACCACCACACACCAAAGTGCTTAGGGCTGCTAAAATTGCCTTGGCAAAACACTTCTCATGATTGTTTTCAAAAGTCCTTCTGCTGCGTTCCTTGCCTGCTCTAGGCTGGCATTTCAGTTCTTTAGGCACTGGTATTAATAGTGAGGTCTACCTAATGGCAAGTGAACATCAATACAGAATGCATTCACCACTTCAAGGTTCTCCAAATCTGTCTATTAAGTGTCAACATTTGGAATTCCCATAACTAATACACCTTGCTATTTCATCTCACTCTGTCTTGACTGTTTTGATTAGGTCACTGAGAGCTCTTGCAATGCCTTTATTCTCCTTCTTTATATCCTGACCTAGTTTCTTCTTTCTCTATCCTTTCCTCCTGTCTTTGAAGTCAATGAAAGGCTCATAGTTTAGCCAAGTTGATCTCTTACTGAGTTTTTATCTCTCCTCCACAAGGAGAGAGGTTTATTAATATTCTTCTTTAAGGAACTGCCAGGTTTCTTAGATTCCCTATTTCATCAGGCTTGCCTTCCAGGCAACACCTACCAATTTTGTGAGTGCTGAAGTCTTCCTACTTGAAATCCATTGTTACAGTTCTGCAACTTATCTTCCTTCAAGTCCTATGAATCATAAATATATCATTTCATAACCATTCTCTCCTAACCTGGCCTTTGCCTAGACATTGTCAAACAGTTTCTTCCTATTGGTCAGTATCCAATCAAAGTTCACCCTATTTTAGTTATCTACATCATCTTTACCAAAGTCCATCAGAAGAACATTCAACTTGCTAAACAGAGTCTCTGAAACACATTTTCTTTGCCACAGATATATGGGTAACCAACAACTTGCACTAAGACTTACAGCTCCTTCTGCTTATTCTTCACCCTTCTTGAATTACAGTGGTTGCTATCGAGTCCACTGACTTTATGAAGAACAACCCAGCCTGGTTTTTATGTCCAAGTCATCATTGTTTATGCTGCTTCTGGGACCAATTAATTTTAAGTTAAAGATCTTCTCTGATCTTCATTTTTACCCATCACCCTGTCAAACATCATTCTTGGGTGAGGAATACAAAGGCCTCATGGTATGTATCCATGCATTCTCTTCCAAGATGCATATTGACACTCCCTGTATACTGATCCCAGACTGATTTCTCTCTCATCCTTGCCTCTTCCCAGCAGCCTTATAACCACTTTGACCTGCAGTACTGAAACATTCACTGAAGAGAATAAAAGCCTCACAAGGATGGAACCTGAACAGGTCACTGAAATTGGAAGCTGGATCTGTACACAGATGACCACAGCAGATTAGTTGACTTAAACAGTTCAGTTTAAAAAGATTTTCACTGCAGAAAGAAGATGATTCAGCAGCTGCATGAGGAAAGGACAAACTAGAGGACAACTGAAGTGGGTAAAAAAGATGCTCACAGGAAGAATGGCGCTCAGAGAGTCCCTGGCACTGGAGATTTTTCAAACTGGACAGGACAAAATCCTGGTCCCTGAAGATGCCAAAGCCTGCTCTACTGAAGTCTGTGGCTGTGATCCTGTTTTTGCCTGGTTCTCTGCTTTCCTAATCCTGACTTTTACTACCATATAGTCAATGTCATAAAGGTTTCCACCAAACTTCACATCCCCAACACTATCTCTTTGCTTGTCAGGATGAGGTTCAGCAAAGCATCTACCTACTCATTGGCTTCTCAACAACCTGTGTCAAGAAGCTGTTATCAGTACCTTCCAGAAGCCTGCTGGATTGCCCTGCTGCACAGCCTTTTCAGAAGGTATCATGGTGGCAAGAGTCCACCAGGAGGTCTAGGGCTTGCAAATATGAGGCTTCTGCCACTTGTCTGAAGAATATCCAATTTACATTTTCCTTCAACATGTGAATGCAATGTGTTCTGTGAAAAATCATACAAAAGCTCAGCAAAGACGGAAATGCATTTACAGATCCATAGCAAGTCCAGAGCAAAGTGCATTACTTATTAAAAAATTGCAATCAGGAGGAGATGAAATGAAGAGACAAATTTAAGGACCCTTTATTCTGAAAATGGGATCATAAAAGACTTTCTTATTAAAAACCAGACAGGTTATAACTATTAAAAAATAAGTCTGTGAGCTCTACTGGAATGGATTTGACACTACTGAAGTCAAGATGGATACAGATATGCATATATCAAGCAACAAAAACAATCAGTCACACAGAACCCTAGAGAAAGTCCAAGAAGATACATCGATAAGCTTCTGCTGGCAAAACAGGGAAGTAAATGCAACAGACGTGTTTTGTGAAGGGTGGAAAGCAAGAAGCAATGTCAGAAATACAGCAATCAGCACAATTGCAGGAAGTATCCCTGTTCAGGCAACTGCACAGGCAAAGGGAAAAAGGCTGCATTATTCTGCAATGCTTCTGCTGAAGTGCACCAAAAAGCCAGTGAGATGTGTAGTTTGAACACAGAAAAGGATTTTTAACAAACATTCTTAAGAGATTTTGTTAATTAAATAGTACTCCAATAACACATGTAAAGCATACAAGGTGAACACAGAGGGACAAGTAAAGGTAAAGCAAGCAACCAACTAAGTACTTTGGGAACTGCTAAGTTTCACCAAAAGAGTACCCTATACAGAGCTCAGAATATGAGTATGACCAAACACTATATCAGTAAAATCACAGCAGTTCAAAAAGATGTGAAGCCTGTCCCATCTGCTATACAAACCCAGGAGACATTAGAGAGAGCCAAATCTACAGCTCTGATATTTCCTGGGTTACCAGTGAAACAATGTTATATCAAAATGTAAAAAAAAAGCCTTTTTCATGTTACTTAGAGAAGCTGCTGAATCTTTCTCATACAGGAGTTTTAGAAAACAGCCTTGGCAAAGGTCATACGTAGATAGCCTGGGTGTACCTACACATCTCCATCAAAGCGAGGTGGCCCTCTAGCATATTTACCTCTCACAGTAAACTCCTACTGCAGTAAACACCAGTTTCTTCACCTTGGAAGAATCCTAGGTTGCAGCACAAGACAAACAAAAGAAGAACTTTTTGGCATCAGCAGCAAGCGTCAACTTCTGACCTGTTGAAAGACATTAAAATCTCTTCATAGAAGCAGCCAGAAGGGTTGAAAACAGTAGTGCCACAAAATCATAGAGTAGGTTGCTTATTAGCCTCTTACATGCCCACAAGTTTGAGAGCTGCTTGAAGATGTGTACACAAACTTAAATAGGTAGTACATTTGCTATATTGACCTAGGCAAGGATCTATGAATAACATTTCCAGGTTTCCTTAGGAGCTGCAGTTTCAAAGCAGAAATCAACGAGTACTGGCTGCAAGACCCAGAAGAGAAACTAACAGATATCACCAAAGAGGATTTTGCAAACATAGAAGTACTTCATCACAACTGAGGTTGAGCTTGGGTGCCATTAGTAATGGCACAAACACTTCTGAAAGCAGCTAATGATCTGAAACAAGCAGTAAACCTCCATGCAAACGTGATAAAAAGCTTTGCACTGAATCTGCAAGTCTGCAAGATGTACTAGATACAAATCACTCAAGAAGAAACATTGCAAATAGTAGAAAATCAGTCTGTATACATAATTCTGCTATCAAAACACCAACACTGGTGTCTGGGGTGCTTTTCAGGGCTGAGGAAACCAGCTCCTACAGTGATCGAAAGGAGTATATCAGAATGAATACCAGAATCAGAAAATCCCAGTAAAAGTAAAATACTACTCATTTGCCCACAAATAAATGGAAGCAACAGAGAATCACCAATATACAAAAACAACCCAGAGATGTTGGGGAAAAAAAAAAAAAAGAAAGTATTAAAAAAAAAGAAGCATTTCCACAGTTAAAAAAAAGAAAAAAAAAAAAGGCAAGAATTGGGCAAAATGGACAATGCTAAGCCAAGCTATAATGTTCCCGAAAGAACCATTTCAATCACAGTCACTAATGAAAGATGAAGAGAAGACTCTTAAGGGAACCAGGCTTTTGAGAATCCTGAGAATTTGACAAAATCGAGTGAAAGGGGTAGGCATCTGACAACACCTGAATTGACAGCTCAGCAGCTTGTTGCCCTAGAGGACTGCAAAACTGGCTTAGAAAGGCTGTGCCCCCTCCTGCGATACTGAAACACATTAAAGATGCATGAAAGCAAATTAAAGGTTCTTTACTGTGGGGGTGGTGAGACACTGGCACAGGTTGCCCATAGAAGCTGCGCTGCTGCATCCTTGGCAGTATTTAAGGCCAGGCTGGAAGGGGTTGGAGCAATCTTGTCTAGAGGATGGTGCCCCTGCCCATGGCAGGGGCCTGGAATTGGATGATCTTTAAGGTCACTTCCAACCCAAACCATTCTGTGATTCTACAATTTTATTATCTCCATGAAATGTCCTTCCTTTAAATAAAATTGTCTTTGATGGCCAAAGGGTACAGCCAAGCAGCATTTTCTTCTGTCACTTTGAGCATTACGCAGGAACCATGCTTGCTAAAGAGTTCAAAAATGTTGAAAAATGGTGATTAAAGAGCTATTTTGTATCAAACTCAGCACAATCTGCGCACTATTCCTGTAGTCCAAGTCACTCTCTTTAGCACTCTGTAACAAGAATGAGTTAAGTTTACATCTTTCATAATTACTGCTGCAATCATAGTCTTGAGATTATAATATTAATCACTTCTGCTTTTGTTACATCAGTTGTCATGAAAACGAAGAACAAGAATTTCAGCACCTAATATGCTCTGTGAGTTATAGGTCTGCAGTAGGATTATACTTCAGCTTTTTTGATAGTTGTTAGCTCTCCATCCTACCTTTCTCTGCATACATCTACTTGAAAGCTGACTTAAAACCAACCATCAGTTCACTTTTCTGGAGGAATCCTTCACTTCTGGATCTGACCAAGCTGTGACACCTCATAAACAGCCAAAAGAGGATAGTAAATCTATTAATAAAACATTCCCCAGCCATAAATCTGTTACCAGGTCAATCTATTTTGAGGAGTTTGCTTCTGCCTTCTCTCTGAGAGCCTTAGTATGAATACAGTCCTTTTGCAGTGTTACAAGGTCACAAGGTTGTCAGGACACAAGCACCCTTTAGCTCCTGTCTGTGAATCAGGTAGCAGGGGGAAAGGCATGTATAAAGACACAAGTGCATACACATAAATTTATGTGAGTGTGTACATTGATTCTCCATATAAAAATGCTTTTCATTACCCTAGTCTTTACTGGGAAGGTCTTCTCTCAGTCCTCCTACATCCCTGTGGTTAGGGCAGAGTGAAGGGCAGGGAAGCACTACTTGTGGTAGATCATCATCAAGTTAGGGCCTACATAAGCCTGTACCAAGGGATATGAGACCAGGCAGGATGCATCCAAGGCAATTGGCTGATATCATTAAGAATCTACTCTCTAAGTATTTGAAAGGTCATAGTGACAGAGAAGGCTTCTGATGACTTGAAAAAGTCAAGCATCATATGCACCTCCAAGGACAGCGACAAAGAGAAGCTTGGGAAATGACAACTCAGCCTCACCCCGGTCCTGAGAATGTTATGGAGCATATCCTCCTAGAAGCAAGTTCCAGCTATATGTAGAACAGGCAGGTGTTTGGGATCAGCTAGCATAGATTTGCCAGGATGAATCATGCCTGACAAACCTGATTGCATTCCACAGTAAGAGGTCAAGAAAAGAGAAATGCATGTGGATTTAGGAAAGATCTTGGAAAAGTGTCCCATGACACCTTTATAGCCATGTTGGTGACATATGGAGCAAATGGATTCTGTGAAAGGTGAGAGGATGACTGTCTGAACTGTTATGCAGATGTAGTATTAGTAAGAGATTAAATGTACAACTGGTGGCCAGTTACTCATGCTATTACTCAAGCACTGACACCAGGGCCAATAGTGTTTAACACATTATCAACTTTGGCAAAAGCATGAACTCCAACCAGCAGTTTCACGTGTATGATACCAAACGTGAGAGAAGTCAATACACTGGAGGGTTACCATTTACCATTTGGGGAACTTAACAGACAGGAGAAACAAGCTGGTAGGAATTTCCCAGAGTTCAGCAAATGCAAAGCCCTATACATGGTAAGGAATAACCTGCGTGGTGACACAGGCAAGAGAACAATCAGCTGGAAAGCAGCTCCACAGAAAAGGACCTATGAGTCCTGGTGGACAAATTGAGCACAAGTGAGCAGTGCACCTCCACAGCAAATAAAAGCAACCAAATACTGAGCAAAGAACAGACAGCAAGTCTGGAGAAGTGATTTTTTTCTTCTCTATTTGGCACTTCTAAGGCAGCATATGGAGTACAGCGTCTCACTTGGGGTTCCCAGTTACGAGAGGGACACAAGCATACCAGACTACAGCAGATGGCCACCAAAATGCTCCTGGGCATGAAGCACATAAAGTGCTATGAGAGGCTGAAAAAGCTGGGTTGGTTCAGCCTGGAAAAGAGGAAATATCTAGGGGAGGATGTTATTACTGTCTTTAACTACCTAATGGGGGAATTATAAAGAGAAGACATACCAAAACTTTTCTTAGAAGTAAACAGCAATATGACAAGGCTCTAGTCACACAAGAAAAATTCCTATTAGATATAAATAAAAGCTTATCACCATGAGGATAGCCAAAGCCTGGAATCAGTGTCCTCAGATATTGGGGAATCTCCATCCCTAGAAATATCCAGAACCCAACTGGAAAAAGCACTGAGCAACATGACCTAGCACTGAAATCAGCCCTGCTTTAAGCAGAAGACCAGAGAGGCCTTTTCCAACCTAATTTGCTCTAGGAGTTTATGATAGAAGGCAAAGTTCAATATCATCCCTTACTCTTCCTTTTTCTTCAGCCTTGCAAGGTTATTTGTGTTTCTGTCTCAAACACTATCAAATGGCCCCTCCTCAGGGAGCCTTCTTCCACATCTTTAAACCTTTTGAAGTATTCTAATGCAGCATATAATTGCATTCTACCTTTGTATTATGTATGGAAAGTGGCACATTTTTGAATATGAAAAATAAAGTCACTTGCAATATACATGCTAACAACAGGGAAGCTTGAAGTGGAATTAATGACCGACGAAACTACAATGAATTGAGAAAAGGGTAATGAGCTCCCTATAGCCTCTGCCATGCTGCCCACATTCCATTATCTGCTAAAACCCCTTTCTTCAAAAGTGTAGACTCAAATAATGTGAACTGAAATTCATGAAAAATCATCTTATTTAACACAATAGGGCAAAACAATTTGAAAGTACCTCTGAGTAGCAATGAACAGCAGCCATAGAAACAAACAGGTATATGGGTAGGCAGTCCAGAGAATTCTTTTCTGTAAATAATTTCTTGCATAGACATTGATTCCAGGAAAGTATTTCTACCTCTTCCTTATTCCAAATGTGTTTTAATATTTCAAATTAGATGTTCCAAAACATTCACATCAAACAAAGTGTATAAGCAGATTTCTGGTTTCATCATAAACTTGCATCCCAGGTTCCAATGGAAACTGTACAAAGCTTTTGAATATATTTGTGCAACTTTATGGTTTTCAGTCAAATTCTTAAGTTCCTGCAGGCCTTCCAACAGCTGCCTCCCACACAGACAATATCACAGCAGAGAATGAAAAATGGGAAAGCCTCTATCCTGCTCCAAGACACTTCTTGCATACTAAATTGACTCCCAAATGGTATCACAGGGAATTTTTATAAGATCTGTTGCCATCCTGCTTCACAGTCACCATTTTAGAACAGTGGGATATCTTTGGAGCTCTGCTGGACTGAACAATTGTGTTTAAACATTGTTGGGGTTCTCCAAGGACAGATACTTACAGAAGAGGAGAGAAGGTTCAATGCCATCAGCATCTCGGAGTCTTTGCTCAGAAAAAGTTGTGGGGGTTTTTTTCACTGCTGTAAGTTGGACTGATTTTGATTATTGCTCAGTTCCTGGGCAGGCTGACTTGTGCATGATCATCATTTCCATCTCTGGACACAGATCTAAGGATTTTTTAAAGATAATTTCTTTTCTCCAAGTAACAAAATCCAGCAAAACAGTTTATATTGGGAAGCTGACAGGAGGGGACAGGCTGTGTTAGCTGTATCATTGCACTGTGCTTCTGACTTCAGAGCTCAAAGTGGCTCAGGGCACAGGCAGGACCAGCTACAATTTGCTGGCACCTGTCACTAAAAACGCATGCACCTTCAGCAACCACTGTCCCAGCTCACATCCCTGTCAGGGACACACAGGTTCCTATAAGGCAGTTGCTTCTTCTCCCTCATACCTTTCCTGAACTGTGCTGGGAAAGACACAGAAGGCATCACTGGCTGCTGGAGTATCTGCTGCCCTGATACTTCTCTTTAAAGCCCACTGCAATAACTGTGGTCCAAATTCTGCTCCTAAGGGTAAACTCAAATTTAAGGGCATTGATGTTGCCCACCACCACAATGTTGCAAGGACTGTGGTCCTTGTTGCAATGCAAGGTCATTGGTATTCCTTCTCTTGCTTGAGAGCTCTAAGCTGTATTTGAGCTTGTTCACTGAGTAGCTACTGTGAGCTGGATAATGAGGTGCAAAATAAAACTGAACAAATTCTATGGAAATGTGATGACTGTCAGGTCTCCTTCATATTTCCCTCACATTTACAATAAATTCCAGGCTTCTTTAGCTTTCACCAGGCTGCAGTAATCACAAGAGGCAAAAAATTACTATTCTGATAAAACTCCATATATTTCCCTGGCTGGTGCAGCCTCTATGGCAACAAGACACAGGCTGTCTCCTTAAGCTGAAGTTTCATAGCAGCAAAACAAGCAAAAGGAAAACTTGCAGGGTAAATAAGTGTTCTTCCATGGTATCTAGCTGTGTACTCTCTCCTTATCAGTAGGCTAGTCCTGGGGGCTATGCACTCTGCATTGAGCATCTTTTTTCCCTGGTTGGATACCTGATTTAGATGATAGATGTGTTGCTTGTGAAACACAAAAGTGATCTGGAGGGTAAAAATAGCCAGAAGGCACTTTGCGGCAGCTTTTCTCATATCGCATAGCTATTAATTTGCATAGCTTAGGAGATGCTGAGTAGTGCTGGCTCAGCCGCTCACCCAGCTTGCTGCGTTAGTGCATGTAAATCACGTGGTGTCCTCTCATGGGATGGCATTGGTAATAGCCAGGATGCAGCCTCAGGGGCACTGTGCTGGCAGATATGTTTGCTCTTCTCTTGTTCCAAGCTCAAGTCCAAGCAACTAAGGGTTTCTGGTGTATATGCAAGGTGTATAGCCTGCTCAAACTCAGGATGCATTCACATTACTACGGGTACACTTTTTTCATATGCAGATCAAGAGCAAACCAAGTTCTTAACCATCTACAAAGACTTACTGTATCTGTTTTCTGCCTCCTTTTGCAAAGGTTAGATCCCTACTTCATATTTCATTCAGCTCCCTGCAACAGACACTTTTAGGGTCCAATGTACTTGACCTACTGACTAAAAGGAGCACAGGCTGGCTGTGTTCAGCTGCAAATGACTAGATTACAGACATGTAGAGCTGAACAGGATGAGGTCACCCTTAATAACCATACAGCAATCTGAACCTGGGAAGAATGATATCAAGCTTGCATTAAGTTGTTCTGACACCGAACAGATGGAGCAGACCCTCCGCTGGGCTTATCTGAAGCAATTCTGCTGACTTCTGTGGAGTTGCACTGCAGAGCATCATTACTTTCGTGAATTAAAGACCTGGCTCTTTGACACGGTTCCATTGCAAACAGCATTTCTGGAGTCCACTTTAACTTGAAGTCCATTGAGTGCAACAAAGAACTCAATTAAAATGAAAGATTATAATCTATCTCTTTCCTATTCTTTGTTTCCCCTTGACAAAACACTTGCGGTTTTATAACAAACAAGATAACAAAATGCAATTTGAGTTGTCACATACTACAGCTACTATTGTATGCATCAGCACATGAAATATGACCAAAACTCCATCTTCAAAGCTATCACAAGAAATACTGTTTGTGCTGAGGGTTCATAAAGTGCTCTAGCAAGTTACTACATTTATAGTCTATTTTTTCTTTCCTTCAGATTTAACTTCAATTTTTACCCAAAAATCTAGGGCCAGAAAATCACTTTTGGGCTTAAAAGAGAAGTAATGATCCAACTCTTTCATTCATTTCTTCTCAATTTGATAAGTCTTGGTAGCCAACTTAAGAGACACTTTCTCCAGAAATACATAGTCATTACAAAGCTACAGTCTCTTAAAGCAAAGAACCAATATTTAATGAATCATTACAGTAAAATAGAGTTTAGAGGAGACTTTAATATTCCTATTTCCCAGTTGTGTTGCAGCAATCTAGCAGCCTTCATGAAATAACAGCAAATCCCATATCACCCTTAGTACTTGTTGGTCTTTTCTTCCTGGTTTCAGATTAATGTGCCAACAATAAAGCTCCATAATGAGAAAGTGTATCTGCTTATTGCCCAGAGAGGGAAAGAAATTTGATAGCTCCCTGAACTGTGTTCCTATTACTGAAATCCTTTCTTGAAGTGTGTTACGCTGGAACGCTTCTAAAAAAAAATGAAGATTAATAGGACCAAACCTAGAAGTAAACCCTAGATTATTTCTCTATGAAGTAACCTGGGGTTTACTTGTTTCACCATGGACAGTGTATACCCAGCATAGGCTGAAGCAACAGAGACACTGCTTGCGACGGAGCAGAGGTCACAGAGACTTGTTGATAATCAAGCAACCCTGAGAAACAAATGTCTTGAGTCATTACAAGCATATTTTTATCATTTTATATAATTTTACATTCCTGTAGCCCTGAAGCTCACAAAACCTTTTGACAGGGATGCCTTTGTCGTTAGCAGGAATGATACAAAATGACAGTGGTAGTTGCAGGACCTTATCTTCAGGGTACTGATGCTTGCTGAGCTGGCTTAGACAGCTCTGTAGAAGTTTCCTTCACAAGGACACATGACATACTCCTAGCAAGAAGATGACTAGCAATTTTTTGAGTTGCGTGTTGCAGTTGGATAATAGCGTTTAATATTCAAAAGTGGGGAAATGGTATGAAATTTTCCAATCCCCCTTGGTTTTCAAGTTTTCTTGTTGCAACAAGTTCCCATGGATTAATCTTTTATTGGGGGGGGGAGAGGAATGTTTTAGCTCTGCTGCCTGATCATATCAGAATAAGAACACACAATGAAGTCACAAGGAATATAGATTAGTTCCCTACTAGCTTTCCCCAAATCATCCATGACTGCTATTTAATCAGCTCCTAGGACTTCGTTAGAATGCAATGAAGGGTAGAAAGCAACACCCTTTGAAGACTTTTCTATCCCTAAGTATGTGTTTCTTCCTTCAAAAACTTAATTTCTGTGAAATTTCAGATGAACAGGCAAGAGGAAAATGTGAAAAGACAAATGCTACAGTTTTCCTTAAATTAACAGTGAAGTTAAGAGGCAAAGCGATAGAATTATTAAGCCAAAACCAATTAAAACACATCTCCTGTCTATAACTCAGGTGCGCTCTTAACAACATTCTGTGATGGCTGTGGAACTCTGAAATTTTAAAAATAGAAATATCCCATGTCAATATAGGACTGTCCATTCACAAGACCCTGTAGACATTGTGTCTGAAGATAACCAACTTGCATTTTTGTTACCATGATTCTCAGAGTGTGGAGAGCAGAAAAAGGTTCACAAAGGATAAAGTAAAGTAATTCAAGGTCTGTAAAACCAGCTTTGCACATAGAGATTTAGACGCTCGATTTAGCTTAATGATTAATTAGTCTATAAATACCTATTCAAAGAAGAGATTTTTCTGACTTAACAGTATCTTTGGGTTAGCGGACAAAGGCATAGGGGGTCCAATGTCTGAAGTTACATAAATTCCAGCAAGAAATATAATTACATTTTTACACAAGAGTAATTAATGACTAACAGGTGCTTACAAATTACTAGAAGGCACTGGCCAGCCCTTACAGCCAAAAAAACTTTCTAAAATACATGTTTTGTGAAAACAACGCTTATTCTCAGAGACTTAATACAACACAGGTTTGAATAAATCCCAATATACTTTTACAGGCACTCCCTTTCTCCATATTTCTGCAGAGGAAAATAATGCTGTGTTCAGAAAACACTATAGAAATTACTTTCAAAGTAGTTTCTCGCATCAGGAACCATGTCTTCGTGTTTTTCGTTTGGCATTTCTACAAGGCAGATAGGCGTTTGCCAACAGCTGGGATTTCAACTCAGGAAGACGATGCCTGCATCAAAAAAGTTCAAGTCCAACACCCAGCAGGGTTTTGGACTTCAATGTGAATGGGAGCAAATTTAACCCTGTGCAATCACTGAGTTTCACCAGAGAGAAAAAATCGGAGTATAGAGGTGCCAATCCTTTCTGTTTTCATGGAGAGCATTCTCAGATGGATAGACATCAGTATTTTATATCCTGCCTACACACAATAGCAACCCACTCCTTCCCGCTCTCTATCAAATCTGCCAAGCCCCTTTTGTGATTTCCCCATTCAGAACAAGTACCTAAATCAAAATGATTATCTCCCTCTGTGCTGTCCAATATCTATAAAGGCCACATGCGTGCACTACCCATATAAACAGAATCTCTTTTAAAAGGCAAGCATACAAGTGCCCTCTGGTCACTTAAAAATCTAGATTTGTCTCTAAAAATTTCCAAAAAACAAATTATGTTCTTGCTTTTTACTTCATTTACAAACTAAATTGTTCATGCTGTCTAATTGTATAGGAATATAAATCAAAAATAAATCTCTACAAAAAGAGCAGGTGTTTTAACATTGCTACAACATTCTACTCCCAGTCCTTGCTTAGAATAAAATTGACCAAATGAACTATATGTAAAACAAGAATAAACCTTGTTCTCTTCATCTTTTAACACTCCAAGACGGTTTTCAGTGCGTGCCCATGGGCGATGGATACTGGCAGTCTATTTGTAATTCAGAGAGCATCTGCTGAATGTTACTGACACTTTACACTAAAAGACAAGAGGAGAATTCTGTAGACAATCCTCCATCCATTCACATAATGAGGAAACTGCCATCAACTTTCAAAAGATTTGGATCACAAGTCCTGTTCCAACCATTTTCCTAAGATTGGTTTGAGACAAAAAGGGGTTGGGCAATCACACTGCCTCTGTCTGTTCTCTTTACATCTGAACTGCTAAATCAGGTTCAGTGAGACTTTGGAGAGAGTAACTGAAGTCTTAAATGCAAATTGTCCCTAAAAGTTTTGTGAAAAGAGGTTCCAATACAGACAAGGGAAATCAGTTCATCATGACTTTAATTACTGAGTCAGAAATCAGAGAATCCCCCTGAGTGCAGGCTGTTACAAATGCAGTTACAAATTCAGGAAAAGTTTCAGTCAGAGCCTGCACTCAATTTGATGGAGAATAATCCAAGCACACAATATAAAGCCACAGGAAACCAAGATTTCAGTTCCCTCCGTCACAGAGCAAACTTCTTCTTTTATTTTTAAACCTGCCCCGATCTCATTTCTGCAGCTCTTTCCAATGCTTGCAGGCTCAGCACTAGCAAGTTAACTCTTACTCATAAGCTAACTTCACTAATATTCAGAGTTTGCAGGCTAAACCACAAAAATGCTATTCACCAGCAACATGTTGCAGTTTAATGAAATGAGATAATAAGGAAAAGCAGCTTAGACTCTTCCAGAAGCTGCTGATGTCAATGCAAGAAGCACCAGCCAGTTTCAAGAGCTTTTGTTAGAGCCTAGGGTATTTTTTTTATTAGAGCCTTAGGAAACAAATGAGATTTAAAGAAAGATAAGCATTGCAATTAGCACAAGAGATAACAATTCAGAAAGCGTAGAGTACTGAACGAAAAGTAGAAGGATGCTAGAAGCAATAGAAAGATAAAAGAGAAAGTTGTGAGGTAGGAGCTGATGCTGGCAGGCTCAGAACAATGTGCAGTCTCTGAATATGTAGTTAGTAAAAGGAAGACTAGGGAAAACACGGGCTCCCTCTGGAAGGAAACAAGATGTGAAGAAGGTTGAGTTACACAATGACTTTTTCTGTCTCACTTTTCACCAGCAAGTGCTCCAGCCACACCACCCAAGTCACAGAAGGTAAAGGCAGGCACAAGGAAAATAAAGAACCACCCAACTTAGGAGAAGATCAGGTTGAAGCCACCTAGGGAACCTGAAGGTGCACATATCCATGGGACCTGATGAGATGCCTCCACAGGTCCTGCGTCAGGGCAATCCCAAGCATACATAGGCTGAGTAGAGACTGGAGTAAGAGAAGCCCTGAAGAGAAAGATTTCAGGGTGCTGATTGATGAGAAGGTCAGCATGGCTCAGCAATGCTTGCAAACCAAAAAGCCAGCTCTACCCTGAGCTGCTTCAAAAGGAGTGTGACCAGCAGATCAAGGGAGGTGATTCTTCCCCTCTAATCCACTCTCATGATACACCACCTAGAGTACTGCATCCAGATCTGCAATCTCCATCATAAGAGGGACATAGAACTGCTCAAATTCAGAGAAAGTCATGAAGATGATGAGAGAAATGAAGCACCTCTCCTATTAAGACAGGCTGAGATAGCTGAGTTTGCTTCGCCTAGAGAAAAGAAGGCTCCAGCAAGACCTTAGAGCAGCTTCCAGTGTCTACAGGGGCCGACAAGAAAGCTGAAGAGGGACTTTTTACAAGGGCAAGTAGGGATAGAACAAGGGGTAACAGCTTTAAACTGACACCTTTAGATTAGACATTAGGAAAAAATTCTTTACTGTGAGGGTGGTGAGGCACTGACACAGGTTGCCCAGAGAAGCTGTGGCTGCCCCATCCCTGGCCGCGTTCAAAGCCAGGTT
The DNA here is from genome assembly GCA_025447955.1 of Psilopsiagon aurifrons. Taxonomy (NCBI): domain Eukaryota; kingdom Metazoa; phylum Chordata; class Aves; order Psittaciformes; family Psittacidae; genus Psilopsiagon; species Psilopsiagon aurifrons. The sequence continues at coordinate 27,365 of JAOEHY010042479.1, forward strand.
GGAGGGGGTTTGGAGCAACCTGGTCTAGTGGAAGGTGTCCCTGCCTGTGGCAGGGGCATGGAACTGGATGAGATTTAAGGTTCCTTCCAACCCAAAACATTCTATGAATAGCAGACAAATGATGAAGTCAAAACCCATCAATTTGAGAAAAGGAGGCAAGACAGTCTGGCAAGGACAGGGGCCTAAGCAATATCACACTGAGTTTAAGAAATGGTGCAAAACTGTCAAAAACCCCTTTGCTTCATCTGGCAAACACACATCAACAATTCTTCAGGAAAGGTGCAGAAAATCAGATGAAGTTATTTTGCACAAAGCCATTTTCACCGTCATATTTACATACATCTTGTGATGCTTTTTCACAACTTGGGTTTAATTTTTCATCTCCTCTAAGACATCAGTTTTCTATTGATTTCTTCATTTCAGAATACATTGGCCTCAGCTTGAGTACAAAGGATTAAAATGGCCATTGATTTAGAACAGTGAATTAAAGTCAGTGTTGACACACTCACAGGCACTCATTGAGAAACCGGACCACAACATTATACACCCAGCTCACCATGAAAACAAATATACAGAGCTGCTGTGTAAACTGACAGCCAGAGGAATGATCAAGCAGCCAAAATGTTAGGCCCAGTGGAAAATAATAGTTTCTGTGGAATCAAAAGTTTCAGCACGATCATTTCTATTTCCAAAAGAAACCCATTTAATTTCCACTCCTTCCCTGGCTAAAAGTAAACTGAAATAAACCATGGAATGATTAATAATATTAACTCATCTTCTGTAACTATGCACCTTGGTGTGTACTTCTCTTTTTTGTCAAACTCTTCTTTCATTTTCTCAAAGTCCCAGTGTCTGTTTCCTTATGTTCTTTAAACACTTTCATTAGGCGAGGTGCTGTTTTTTACTTCACACTGGTGTAAATTTGGGATCACTTCAGCAAAGGCAAGCTGCTGATTTATTGTTTTAAGGGAAGTTATTTTGGATCCAAACATGTGTAATTGGAATTGAGGCTTTGCCCACTGATAATAAACAGAAGATATGCACATATTTTTTAAATCTTTCAGCCTCCAGAATCAGATACAAGATTTTTAAGCTATGCTTTACATATTTTGACAGAAACTCACTTGTTTGTACTATTACTCCTTCTTGCTGCATCACAAGATCAGAGTTTAATATATTCATTAATTAAAATGTGACAAGAGTTTAAGATCAGGCTAGCTACATTTAATACACAGTGGAGGCAAAGGTCTGAGCATTTTAACTTACTCAGCAAAGTCTGAGCAGGAGAAATGACACTGACTATGCGCTTAATGTGATGTAACAGGCAACCGCACAGGACACAACGCTTAGGGGAAGTCTTGTGCATGTCTATGATAAATAAGGTCTCCCAAAAGTTCTTTGTAGTTGTCTAAACAAGTTGTCATGATGCAGTGCTCACAGACAAAATCCTTCTTTAACTAAGGGGTTTTACTGGATTCACAAGAGCTCAGTTCCATCCTTCTCATTCAACAAATGAGGATTAGGTTAACACTAGGCTAAACTCAGGGATAACACAGACCTCAGGATCAGGCTTGGACTGACCAGCCTTTGTTTTCATTGGTCTTACACCCAAAAACCCCAAAGCAAATCTAAAGCAAACACATATAAAACCTTTCAAACTGGACACTTAGGAAGAATAAAATGTGACCAAAAAACCTAAAAATGCCAGACTATACAGGAAGTGAAACAATTTGGCGTGCCCCACTTAGCAGAAGAAGGTGCTAAGATTTGAAGGTGCCAACAGATTTGAAACACCATTGCTGTTACATATTATTTACTGCATTTGTCAACTGAAAACTGCAGTAATCATGAATGCTGTCTAAAAATGCTCCTCCACTGTACTCAAAACAGCTGAGTAGAGGGAAATAATTTTAAGAAAATACATCTGCTGACCTGTGTCTTACAAGTTGTTAAAACGGGACTGCTCCCTCACCTTAGCTTCGGTTGCTTCCAAGGTAGGGGAATTCTTGCTGCTGCCGAATGGACTTCCCAGACTGCACTCAGCACAACGTGACTTCTGACCTCTGTCACTAATCTTTCCTTCAGAGCTTAGTATCTGACACATTTTCTGTGCAGTAGTCATCCCTGGCAGAACTGCAGGAGGAACCTGAGGGAAAGGAGAACACAGCACATGCCAGTCACCTCTATTTTCTTTGTGAAGCTGGGTCCTGGTCAGCTGCTTCTTCAGATCCAATATGTCTTTGAAGTTAGCCTGACTTTGAAGTTCGCAAGCAACAGAAACTATAGCATTCAGAAGATTTTTAATAGGATCAGACCCAAGTAAGAATGGCTTTCTCACCTGTACTTCAAGAAGAGGTTTGCCTTAACAGAATACACATTGCGAACTAAATGTCACTGGTAAGTCTATGAGTTGAAAGAACTCAGAAGTTACTCACAGAATAGTTTAATGCTAGGTAGTGGGTCTCTGGTTCTACTGAGTCCTAGGTTCCTGTTTAAATACATCATGATTTATACCCTAATTAGGCTATTCATTTATCAAGTCTAACTGCATACTAATTTCAGTAGCTTCTAGGACAAAAGACTTGGCGAGACTAAGTAAAGTAGGAGCGATATTTAGGTTTAGGTAGACAATTGCATCTGTCATTTTCTCTTCCCTAAGTGTATATCCAGTCATAGTAAAATATTATGTTAACACACAAACATATTAAATTATGACATAAAAGCTTAAGCATCCTGTAGTCAGATAGACTACATGTTTGTATTCCAAAGAAAGTTACTACTTAGGAATACCTACATTAGTATTTCTTTTTCCATTACAGGATAATGGGATATTTAATATCAAAATAATCTCATTGATCTAAATGTCATAATTTAAATTTCACTCAGAAAAAAAGAAAATGCAGTTGCATTTAGTTCATTGTATCTCACATTATAATATTCTATGATCTATGGCTGATCTTTCACTGGCATTACCAGCCACGGGAAACACCTACTACAACAACATTAAAGGCTAAAAATATAAAGTAAAAAATAATAGAAAGAATGCTTTATTTCTGTCCTAAGTTTTCTGATTTTCCTCTAAATGTAAAAGGCCAGTGCTCTCTCAATGATAAGAGAACTAACAGGAATCCTAAGGAGACTGGAAGAAAGCCGTAATAACTCATCTCAAAATAATTAAAATAGCTCTGCAGCTATTTAATTTTGTCAAATTAAAGAGGGATTCCCCACACATATCTGAAATACGCTTGGGAAAACTGCTATCAGAATGTGTGCAAGGAGATGAAATTTTGTTGTACCTGCTAGAACCACATCCTAAAAAAAAAAAATTAAATAATATTTAGTAGCCACCAAATATGTTGGGCAGGGTGAAAACATGCTACAAAGAGGCTTCCATTCTGCCAAAACTTCAATTATTTGCTTTAGTCCCATTGAACTCCATGGGTCTTACACAGGAAACACATTTTTTGAAGCACAGTGTATTTTCCTCAGTGAGGATGGCCTGTTAAACTCCAGACTAAGTTCTTGACCTCATATAAGCATTTCTCATTAGGTACCTGGAGAGCAGATATTTTTGACCTAAAACTAAGATCAATGTCTTCACTGACATCTTCAAACGGTCCGCTCTGCTCTCATCCACATTGTCCCTCTGCCAATACTGGGAAAATGAAGCAAGAGGACTAAAGCCGCATGCCGCATGGCTCAGCCTTGCCTCTGTGGAAATCAATAACAAAACACCTGCTAGCTTCAGTGAGACAGAAATAAACCTTCAAAGTCTGGGAGTTTGCCTGAAGTCCAGCGATGCTTAAAATAAAAAAAAGAAATTAAAAATAATAAAAAATCAGATAAATGGTTTCATGGTGTTTCTAACACATTTACAATTTGTCTTATGCAAATGATCTTAGCTTCATAGTAAATCATAGAATCATAGAATAGTTAGGGTTGGAAAGGACCTTAAGATCATCTAGTTCCAACACCCCTGCCATGGTCAGGGACACCTCACACTAAACCATGCCACCCAAGCCTCTGCCCAACCTGGCCTTGAACACCGCCAGCGATGGAGCATTCACAACTTCCCTGGGCAACCCATTCCTGTGCCTCACCACCCTCAAAGTAAAGAAGTTCTTCCTCATATCCAATCTAAACTTCCCCTGTTTAACTTTGAACCCGTTACCCTTTGTCCTCTTACTACAGTCCCTAATAAAGAGTCCCTCCCCAGCATCCCTATAGGCCCCCTTCAGATATTGGAAGGCTGCTATGAGGT
>JAOEHY010042479.1:33929-60938 GCA_025447955.1 Psilopsiagon aurifrons
GCATGAGACTCGGAAAGTCCTTGTTCAGAGTAAACATTACTGAGCAGCAACTAAAAACATCGGTGTTATCAGCGCTGTTCCCAGGCTGAAAGTCAAAAGCACAGCACTGCACCAGCTACTAAGAAGGAATAAAATGATTGCTATGGCTGAACCCAGGACAACCAGCTTCCTCTTGCCAACAAGATCTGTAAAGTCGCACTTACAAAAGTCATCTGAAAAGTCAAACAGGAAAAACTGTGTTTTCCATGCCACAGTTTCAAAAGAGAATGCTAATTCATTAATATCAATAAACCATGTCCATATTTCTTACAACTTTTTATCTACCAGGCAGTGATAATCACTCTTGTTTCATCAGCTCTGACTGTTCTGTATCCATTACCTGATGCAAACAGTAATGCAGAAAACCACTAAAGCATGAGTCCTCAGGAGATGAGTGCAGAAGTTCCTTCGGTGCTCTAAGTTAATTGGAATCAGAGAGGCTCACAAGTACTACAGACAGCTTGCACACCACATCTTTCTGACTTGTTTTTACCCCCATTTTTCTAGCTAGAATGTGGAAAGGCTTGACTTGTGATGAGATTAGAGATTGGATTTTGTAATCTGCATCTGTGTTCCTGAAATAAATGTTTGTGTGTAATCCCATTTTGTTTCTCAGCATCTTTAATTGATATCTCCTTGTAAATGCTGAACTCTATATTAATTTTATGACTTTCTGCATCTTCACAGGGCTCTAATGATCAGAAACATCCCATTTGGCGAATGCGTTAACACCACTCTCAGTTCAAACCACACTATTAGTAGCACAGACCCACAGCCAGAAAATAGGATCATCTGGGGATATATGTGAGCATGCAAATTATTCTTCTTTGCTTGACAGCTTTTCAAACTCTTCTGGTATCTATAAAGCAGAAATCCAAGAACATTTCTCTAATACTGTTCTGCAGATACAGTGCTGTAATGTTGGTTTTTCTTTGTCTACTCTTTCAGTATTATCATCAGGTAAAAAGTCAATCAACACAGTCATCCAGCTCAATGTAAAGTAGATACCTACAATTGCCCGCCTCTTCAGTCTACTTATGTTGCTGCAAACTGGAATAACAAACACACAAGATTAACATTTCTTGTAAAACAACATCTTGTACTAAAACAAATCCTACCTTCTGAAGGCTAAATTCTATAGAAGAGTAAGGGTACTTCATTAATTCACAAAGAGAATGATGGTGCCACTGGTCTTAGAAAATCGATATTAACAACCAGAACAAACAGAAGCAAAATCTGTTTTCAGTATATCTCTTTATTCCACCTGCATTTGCATAAGGCTCATTAAAATAACTTATTAGCACCTCTGTTTCGACTGATGGACTGCTTTTGTGTGTGTCTCAACAATTTTGCAAGAAAAAAAGGTATGACTGACTACAATATGTTTCAAAGCAAGGAGACCACCTTTTAAACTTTGATATCATCTCTTACCTTTGAAGCTTCAAACTCATCCTTCTGTGAAATCTGGAATTAGGAAGGTTCATTTCTCATGAATGCAACATTTTCTATTGCAGCTTATATACTACTAGTGTTAAAAGTATTCTACACTTCTGGGGTATTTTATTCTTGATGTTACATACAGTGATAATAACTACCAGGACAAGGACCTTCTGCAGTATTTGTATTGACAACGGCAAGAATCCTGCCAAATATCTGCTTAGCCAAGTTATTTTCCAATTGTCCATTCTCATCTAACATTTACCCACCCAACGCTTTATTAGTGCTTTGTCTTTTCAAGTATGCATTTCATTTCTGAGAGATGTACTGCAGCTCATTGATCAACTTGAAGTCCATCTCAGCATTTCCTTGAAGGTTCCCTCATTATAATCCTAATGCCCAGGGGATTGTTTTATTACATTCAGAAGTATTTTACCAGGAGACCACTTCAGCAGTTCTGAGGATTTTGAATCTGTGTTATTTCCTTTTTAATAAAACTGTGGCAGAATCAGGAGATGGAAATGGCTGTGGATTCAGGGAGTTTAGAATATCCCATTTGAGAGCATCCATTGCTGACACCAAGCTGGCCCTTAACATTCCTGAAGTAGCAATTCTGACTTACTAGGAAAGGAACTCCTACATCAGCGCACACATCTTGAGATTACACAAGTATGTAATCTAAAATTCTTAACTGCATTGTAAGCAGCACAAGTTTATTGATACCTTTCAAAAAAGACTTAAAATATCAGATATATAAACAATGAATGGCACAGCCTAGGTGACTATCATGAGAAAGCTATTCCTCTGGTGATATTATCACATATAAAAAGATGGACTTTAGAAAAGACTAAAGACACTTTATTGCTCAATATCATGTCCACTATTTTTGATGCTAGATAAAGTCATCCATTCAGGTAACCCTTTTAAGATCATAAGCTTCACACTGATGAAATTTCAGCCACTACTGTCATGCAAAAAAGGAGACAACCAACCATTAAGTGATTTATTAGAATAGCCTCAGCCAGGCCAGAAGAAAAATATTAGTGCATAAAGATCACCATATGCACATGCTCTTTTACTTTCCAAAAGTATTTCAACCATGGACTGTCTGCAGTGAGTACCAATCATACTTAGACACAGTGTCTGGAAAGCTATGAGGCAACACAGAGAGAGCACAAGCAGAGTAAGTGAACTTGAGCTAAACTCAAATCAGTGGATTATTTCTGTATTTACGATTGGTTGCATTAGAGCCTTAAAGGGCTTATGACCAATACCAGAGATGTTAACATCCCTTCAGGAAGGCAAGGCATAAGCCGTGAAAGAAGGAAAAGCTTTGCATTTTCTTTAGATGAGTGGAGATATGATTTTGCATGGATCACTTAGGAAAGCAGTAATAGCCTTAAGGCCTATTGCAGTTTATGCAGGCGGAGTTTCTCTGTAGCTCATGGCTGATCACCAGGAGGCAATATGCAAATGGAGTAGGTCATAATAAATTTCTACAGCTTTGAAGAGCAAAACTGTTGAAAAACTCTGTGGCCAAGAACCTTGGGGAAAACTGAAAATGATGAGGTTACAGAAGGGAGAGAAGAGTCTTTAGCATTACTGACAATAACTCATTCGGATACCCCAAGAATAACCACAAAGGTAAGTGTGAAATTTGAAAAATAAAACTTAGAAATAACAGGATGCATCTTGGTAGCCTTGTGTATGGCTAAAATATATCAGCTTTTCTTTCGTATACCTTATATGTATGTACACAACTTTTCTGACTCAAAGAGCAGTACAAGAAATGGTTGAAAATAGCAAATTTTTTCTCTACAGCTACTAATACCTGAAATCATACTTATATAAAAATATCTCAAAAAACTGTGCGGTTCTTTGTGCTTCAAAGGGGAAACAATTCATTGTCTGATTATCTGCCAGGCAGCAGTGAAACTTAATTTACAATAGTTGCAGATGTAAAAAGGTTACTGCAATCAAATAAATTGCTGGGACTTTGAAAATGCTACCTCATTTGGAGCTGCTAACTTTAATTTTAATATGTCTACATTCAAAGGAAAAGAAGAATAAATATTTGCTTCCAGCCAGGTGCTTCTCTCCCATGCTGTGCAACACAGCAGAACACCAGCAGAAAGTCATCCTTTGATCTGGAAGTTGATGGAAGTCTTCAGTTTTTTGTCATCTGCCAAGGGAATTTCAAAACTATAGGAAATCTGTTTGCCAGCCTTCAGTGCAGCAAAATGAGACACATCCACACAGGTAATTACATTTTTATATTGAAAGGATCTTAAATATTTTGCAACGATTGCCACTTCCATTAAGGATAAGGGGAGGCTTACTTTGTCTTCAAGCGGAAAAGATGAAGATCGTGGAAAGACATTTGAGATGCTGAATACTAAATATGTGCTAAAATTGCATCATAAAAATTTCAAGGTGTTGTCTTACAAGCAGAAAAGTTTTACCCGGGATGCACTCAAGTCTATGACATAAACAATTCACTGAAGAGCAAGTTATAACAAAAAAATGCTATTTAGTCAGAATTGTAACTTATCTAAAAGCATCTCAGAGCAAAAACGAAAATATGGATAATAATTTAATTCAGTGATACACGTTGGCTCTAGTATACACAGTTTCACAGCAAATAAGACAATCTTACCCTGAATGTCATTTTTCCAAGAGGGGAAAGGGGGAATTGAACGTTGATTTTTAAGGTTATCCCAAGCACTGAGGGCCCAAACCTTAATAAAAGGTTGGATCTGAACTTTCTGTGTTAGAAATTCCTTATATCCAGCATCTATGTGTACACTGTGTACACATTGTGTACACACAAACTTCCAGAACCCTCAGCATTGGCTTTCTCAACTTCTTTAAAACATGCGGAATTTACTACATCCTTTCCTATCTCTAATGCAGAAAAGGAAGGAATATTTTTCTCTGTAAATGGATTTAGACAGATGCAGCAGCTTGCTGAACACATATTCCGCTAAAGCTGAACTTCTATTAAAACTGTGAGTGGAACAGGTATGGATTTTTATGAGTATGTTTCTGAAAACAAAATGTAACAAAACACATGAAAAATGACAACATGTAGCATTTTCACCAATAAATTCAGGCTTGTGGGGACTGACAGTACATTTGAAGGCAGTAGAAAAATGCAGTTGGGACAAAAAATACATGATCTACCAAGGGAAATGCTGTTTTCCTGGAAAATTCTCTTAATAAGGCCTTTTTCTGCACTTTTCCATGTCTCTGTCCTGGCTTAGATCCATTCCCCATGGCTATGATCCAGTGGCAAAGAGCCAGTTAGTCCCAAAAAAGACTGCATTTCAGAGGACACTTCAGACCAGGCTCCATCCTCCAGTGCTGCACACAGAGCCTGAAGTGCTTCCCAAAGCTTTTGCCACCAGCTCCAAGACTTCGCTGAAAGAGCATTTCCAAAAGCAAACCTCATTTTTCAGCAAAGCTTTTCAGATAACACCAGTTTCTGTTAAAAGTAAAATCTGCCTCTGGTTTTAAATGCAACAAGTATGGTTTGCAAGATCTACAAACTTAACTATCCATGTAACTTTGCTCTTTTTTCTTAATGTGCTGTTGAAAACGAGTAAAATCTTCTACAGTTTAGAAACATTGCAACTAGCCAAGGCATCTCTAAAAAGCCCAGCTTAGAGAGAAAAAGAGAGTCACAGAAATTATCTGTTGGTATCCATTTTGTGGGCTTAATTTCATTTTCTTGCAAAAGCCAAAAGCAATCTGTTTGCAGAGCACTTGAAGCAGCAGTAGTCGCTGTTACCACTTTTAAACAAATCACGTGTATTGTTTCTATCCTATGGAAACGGCCCTCGCTTACAGGAATAAGCACAATTATATACTTATTTTTCTATCATTAAAGCCAGGAAGACTGTTCTCCAAGAAAAGTTTAACTATGACAGTGAGCCAGAAGGAGCTAAATTTACAGGCAACAGAGCAGCTTTGCCAAAAGATCATTGTAAACTAAACCTGTTTCTGTTGCATTCAAAATAGCTTGGTAAGCAACTGGCCCAGAAACCTTCCATGGCTTTGTAGGTTTTTTGAAAGATTACAGAATCCTCAAAAAAAAAAAAACCAACCCAGAATAAAGGTGGCATAAACATCTCAGTATCAACTCTGGATGCTGGCTTTATTAGCTTCATGATTGTAGAATCATAGAATAGTTAGGGTTGGAAAGGACCTTAAGATCATCTAGTTCCAACCGCCCTGCCATGGGCGGGACACCTCCCACTAAACCCTATCACCCATTATCCTACTCTTCATTATAAATATACCCCTCCTTCATTTTTTTTATACAGCATAGCTTTTGTATGCTATCCACATTACTGGAAGACGTCATTTTATCTAATTTGGGTCTTATGTTGAAAGATAAACGGCACTTTCAGCTTCTAGTAAATTGTCCTGTAAATTTTCAGTACTGCCTGGCAGACTCGGACATAAAGCATAGCAGAAACAGAATTTCATTTCAATAATGAAATTCCAATTTTATACCATGATAAGATTGAGAAAGTCAGGTAGCTTTACAGGCTTAATTATGGGCATGTAAAACTGCAGAGTGCAAAACATGAGGCTACTACTTTATTATTCAATTATGTATTAATACAGAATTAAAAGACATCACGATGTGATTTCATTGCTAACCACATCTGTTTGAATTTTTTATAACCTGCTACTTAGTTCTTTCATAAAAGATTTCCTTTTTAAGGTCTGAATTACCATGCCAAGAGAAAAATCTGTAAGAATTCAAAATCAACAGGGCTGATCAAAAAAGTTTAATAACGGCCTATACTGGAGAATTGTGCTTATTGAAAGTGTTCTCTTAGGATAATTTCAAACTTTAAATGAAAAGCTTAAACCAATGTGAATTAAAAAGGGGAGGAGGCCATAAAATCTGCCGAAAGATACAGGTTCTAAAATGGCTGAGCAGTCTGAAGTGGGAGTTTTGGTACTGTTTTTTCTGTCCTGGAGTTGGGCCAGACCCACTACACCCCCAGCTGGACTGCACATCCTACTGTGGGCTACAGCTAATGAATCCCATACAGCTTCAAGGTGCCTCAACTCGAGACCACAGCTCACCCAGCACAATCATGAAGAATGGGATTACAGCTACCTCCAGTCCAATTCCTACATGCCATCACAAAAGCATTTTTAAAATTGATTTTATTCCCATTTGCAACCAGGACACGGAGAGGGAGCAGGTGGATTTGTTCTAGTTAATGTTGACATGGCACATGTGAAAAAGCTCTGTTAATGTTTAATTCACAATGGTTCTGCCTGCATTAAGGTGTTTTTTTAGTTTTAGAACAACAAGGAGGTTTTGAAGTGAATTCCCAAATGATCCTGATTTCCAATGCACTGGTTTGGTCTGCAGTGTAGTGCTGGCATAGGCAAAATAAACTTCCTCTAGAGGAAACTGCAATAGAAGCTCTTCCCCAGGTGTTCACCAAATGCACTCCAAATCCCACTCCCAAATGGGGTGTAGGGATCCAAACCAAGGACTGGCCCTTTGGACAGCTTCAGTCTACATGTAAGGCAGAAATGCTCACTCCAGAGGCCAAGGTTAAATTTTTACATGCCTATATGTAGTAGTACAGGCACATGCAGAAAGAGCCACTCTCACTGCTCTATGATGCTCATATAAATCTAATTATCTCCATGGACTGCTTTTATTTGGTGTAAAAGCTTGTACATATGTGCTGGCATAAATGCTGCACTGTGGAAATCAGCCTGTTCTCTGTCAGTGATAGCCATCAGGCTGCGTATGAGACAAAATATACACATAGCGGAGACCAAGGGCCAAAAGGAAATCAATCTGCTCACTCATCCTAAGGGAAAAGAATGGCATCACTTCAGGCTTCTGCAGTTATTTAAATGGCTTTTTTCCCCCTGGAAGAACCTCATGAGACAAACATCTAATTTTCTTGGAGTTCCCAAAGAGGCAGCCGTCATAAAATCCATGTTTCAGCATCCTGCACACAGCACATACCATGTCAAGCAGAACAGATGTCACCATGCTCTCTCATAGAAACCAGGAAGCAAACAAGAGGCCTGGGTCTTCCCTGCTTGCTCATTCAGCTGGCAGGCACAAGGGGCAGGCATGGTTTACAAACAAAATCCACGTTTCAGTTCCTGAACAGCTCTTACTAATACAAACCACTGCAAAACTGAGCCTGCAACTTAATGCTATATCATCTTTGTAGCATCATTTCTGCACATTAGCAGCTGAGAAAGAAATGGCAGGGATACAGCTACATCCCAGGCTGTGTGCTTACATCAGCTTGAGGCTTTGACTCCTACTCCAGTGCCAGAAATCTCATGGCTCACCCACATGCAGCGGCACCCAGTGCCCCTGTTGAGAAACAGATCTCCCTTGTGGGTGGTTCTGTGGAGACAGAGCAAAGATAATCCTTATGCCAAAGACAATAAAAAAGGGGGAGGGAAGGGGAAAGAAAGGAAGAGGGGAAAAGGAGAGGGAAAAAAAAAAAAAAAACAAACCCTAAAAGAAAGATATACAAACCACAGGAAACTAGAAAAAAATCACTAAAGTTAATGAGCAGGTGACTATCTGCCCTCCTCAGCAAGTGTGTAGGACAGCTGATGAGCAAGGAGCCAGGAGTCCCAGGCTGTGCCCAAGAAGTCAGGAGGCAAGTCTTGTGAATATGGGTGCTGAGGGTAATTGCATATTGTTTGCTGGAGGAATGTAAGTCTAGCAGGTAATGTGGGATGCAAAAGCAGGCAGAAATGTTGAATGAAAACCAAGGAGACAACTAAAACACAACTGAAAGCTGTAGTGATGTGGTACAGAAGTCTTTTCCAAGTAGTGCACTAAGTGGAAGAGGTATTGACACTATGCATAAGGAAACAGGAATACAAGACATAGATGAATCAGTGTGATTCAGAAAGATGAGTCATGGCTGCTCATTGTAAACCAGTCACAACTGTGGTGACTTCTTGGGCCAATCCATGATTTACTAATTACTTAAATGTTGCATCATTAGTCACAAAGCCTCAGCTGTGGACATCGCTCTGTACATTCATGCATGAAGATACTCAGAATGCAATATCATATACAAATCTTTCTGTTTCTCCTATAAAACCCCCATGCACCAGTTCCATTATGCCCATAGTTACAGACTGGCTCTTGTGCACAAGCTGCTGCCATCCTCTGCTATCTGCTTATCAGAGTCAGCAAGGGAAGGGAACAGAGCAAGAAGTAGCTCTTTTGTTCATCTTCCCATGGAGAGTTCCTATTCTGGATAAACAGCTTCCCCATTATCAGTGTCCTTGTGAGATAAACTACACTGGGAACTGTGCCTGTCAAGAAAAACAAACTGCAATAGCTAAGAATGTGATGATAAATACAATGTCATAGCCTCCAGTATTAAAAATTAAAGTCATACCTTATGATATTTACCTAGAAGTGATGTGCAACATTTCCCTCTGGCAGTAAACAATAAGAATTAATCAAGCTGTATACAAGGAAAGGGCATGGCATCACCTCTGCTAGCTGTTCTGCTTTCTGTACTTTGCACACCTTTTGCCCATTTCAATTAAGAAGTAAGTTTTTATGGCAGCTGAACTATTCCTAAGGTAATAACGGTGACTCAACAAGCAATATTTATCTCTGCGTGTCAGCGGTAAGCAGAGGACAATGAATACCTATATTTAGTATTTGTCCGGGCACCAAAGGTATTAGGAAGTGATAGATGCCAAATTAGAAGTGAGAAAGTTAATGTATTATTGGGTACACCTGTCTTTTACATTGCTCTTCACACTGAGGTCTATGTAGCAGCCTGGTAATGAAACCAGAACCAACTGGTGGTTGATAGCAGAGCTGAACAAACCAGAACATAAACAAGCTCTCTATTACCTAGCACCACTTGTCAACACAATGTTTTCAGTCTGAAATCTGTTGCAGGAGCATTCCCCAACTCTGCTTTTTTTGGTAACAGCAGTGTGAAGATGCTGCACAGGAGGCAGCGGAAAGTCAAAGTCATGCAAGCTCAAAATCACACCTCATAAGCAAGTATTGGGTTGCACCGTCTGTTTGGGCATTTCAGTGCCAGGTGCACAGTAGCAACTTGAGCCATTCTTTCAGGCTAAAACAAGACGTATTGACAGCTGAAAATTCGGCTGAATACAAAAGGGTCTTATGTCATTTGTTGACTCAATTCGCCTTCTCTCAAACACAGCAGGTAGCTGGTTTGCTGGGAAGACAGGGGTCCAAACAATTACTCTCTGGTACCTCTAGATTTGCACAGCAAGACAGCAGTTGTTTGTGATCAACAGCACTTGGATCTCCTCTCATGGTAAAGATAGGCAAAAGCATCCTATCTGGCTGGCAAGAAGATGGGAGAAACATCCAAGTACTTGAGGAAGGGCAATTTCAACAGACCGCTTCAGACACAGTGAGAGGATTGGAAAGGAATTGGTAATATCTCATGTGAACTGGCTTCAACAGAGGACATCTCTCTGACAGATGGAGCTATACTCGTTTACACAGACTTCTGCCTTTGTATGAGTGTATCAGAAAGGACACTCCTGCAACGGAGAAATGGGGACTGAGGGAACGGTGAGATTGTCACCAACCTGCAGCAGAAATCCCTGGGGTGCAAATCTGAACTGCTGGTTGAATATGTGGAGCACCAGCACCTGCAGAGGTGGGAGCACCTTTCAACACTGCTTTTTAAATGTTCTCAGTAACATGACTTAATTTTTATGGCAGATTCTGTAATCTAAGATGTATGCAAGTCACATAGCAGGGAAGAAGCAGTGGAGACGATCTGTTGCACCCTGCCTCTCATTGTCTGATGGCGAGAAGTGAATAATTCACAACTCTTTAATCCTCATTGCAGTCTATTCCCAGAAGTTTTGTGATTAGCTATTGGCTCCTTAACTATCATTAAATTAATAATCCTATTTTGTTTGCAGTACACCATTAAATTTAGATGCCTGCCATTCATCTTGTGTATTCTTACTGATAGACATGATATTTCTTAGAAGAAAGCCTGAGCAGCTTTGTGGGGTGAGCAGAGCATGGAGACTTCTTATGCTCTGCCCACACACCTTCATGCAGCTCCCACTCTCTCAAGCAATGCTCATGCTTAGGTGTTAGAAGTCAACAGCAAAGTATGGGAGGTGGCACACAGTAAACAGCATAACCCAAAAACTTACCATCCTTGCCACAGCTGCTGAATTTGCAGCAGCTGAGCTGTCAGCCCAAAATACCTTTCACTTCCATGGAAGCACCTTAAGAACACAGACTCTTTGTCTTGCTGCAGGTACTTCCTCTATGACAGTGATCTAGTCTCTACCACCAAGTACTGAACTTCTACTTACTACAGAAGGATTGCAGGGGGACTCCAAAGTTTCATGCAGTCAAAGAAACCTGAGTGCATGCTGCCTGAAGTTATAGAAGACAGCACCAGCTCTGACAAGCAAGGACAAGATGAGATCACTGCCTGCATCTGCGACTGCTTTATTGTTTGCCTTGCATAACAAACACACCTGGTTTAGACAACCACAGCTCTTTGGATTGTAGATTTCCCCCTTCCAAAACTTCTTGAGATTGCCAGGGGCTTTTCCCCCTAAAGAAACCCTACCTAGAAATTACATCCCATTTCCTACCTTCCATTTAACAATTGCTTGCTATTTGCTTAACTTCAGGGGACTATCAAAGATGCTTTGTTTTCTTTTAAGCTGCTCTAACATCTGGTACACCTTTTTCAAGAAACAGTAAGTCCTGATTTAAGGTTATACAACATTTAGTAAAATATATCTCCCCTTTGTACAAGATCGCTCTTTTTGTACTATAAAGCTGGGTAATTTCCTGGGGAACAGAATAAACTAAAAACATAAATTACTGTTCTGCTCCTCTCTTAAAGACTATGTTTCTGACTGCTCCCTAGAGTTCCCTGATATACCATCTATTTCAGTTTTGCCTGATACTTAGCACTCTCATGAAGAGGAGCAGCCACTTAATGATACTAAAATATTTATGTCAGCAGTATGCTAATAAAAAAAGAAAAGCTATTTAACCTGCCTTTATGCAAGCTGGTCCTCCCCATGTACAAACACACTGCAAGAGCTGTGCTAGAGAGGCAAACAGAAAATTAATTTTGTCTAAACAACAGAAGCTAGAATAAATAGAAAAATTCATTATCTGGAATGCTTGGAAATAAAATAAATATAAGAGAATTGGCAAATGCTTTGTCTCTTGCAACAAGCTTCTCCCTTCAGCACACAAAGTCACAATCAGAGCCATGCCATCTGCCCACTCTACAAGCCTCCTGCTATTTTTCCTCACACCAGCTTGCTGATGGCAAGCTAAGAAAGTCCACCGATGGAAACATCCTCCAGATAGTCATGCAGCCTTCTCCTTACCTTTGGTATCTATCTTTGATTGCACATAGGCTTTGGCTAAATGGTAGCTCACACAGGGCCTTTTGACCAGGATGACCTTTAAGCTGTAGACACTCCCCTGAGGGTTGAGTGGGTCTGTGTTGTCCCTTCCTGTAGTGGTTTAAACCAAGCTATAACTCAGGTAGTCTCTCTCTCGCTCCCCCCATTTCCTTACGCACACACACACTCCCCCCCGGCTCCCTCCGGGATGGAGAGGAGAATAGAAAGAATGCGACTTCCACGGGTTGTGATAAGCACAGTCCGGTAACTAAGGTGTAACACAAACCACTACTGCTACCATCAATAATAATAATGATAAGGGAAGTAACAAGGAAAAGAATACAACCGCTCACCACTTGCCGACCGATACCCAGCCTGACCTGAGCAGTGACCTAACCCTTCTGGGTAACTGCCCCCAGTTTATATAGTGGGCATGACATGCTGTGGTATGGAATACCTCTTTGGTCAGTTTGGGCCAGGTGTCCTGTCTCTGCTTGCTCTCAGCTTTCCCTCTTCTCTGGCAGGGCATGAGACTCAGAAAGTCCTTGGTCACAGTAAACATTACTGAGCAGTAGCTAAAGTAGTAGCCGTAGAGCAGTAGCAGTAGCTGGTGTTACCAGCACTGTTCCCAGGCTGAAAGTCAAAAACACAGCACTGCACCAGCTACTAAGGAGGAGAAAAATGACTGTTACTGCTGAACCCAGGACACTTTCCATTGCAGAACACATAACATTAAGCAGCTGTGAGGACACCACTGCCCTATAAAGGCAACACTTAGGAAGTCTCAGCTTTGCCTGAGGCCATGCTCATGCCTTCAGAGGCAAGCAGGAGCATCCAAGGATGCTTTTGTCTGTGAATGGACTGCAGGCATATCTCCTTGGGTTTTGACAGTGTAAAGTCATACCAATGAGAGGCACATGCAGTCAGTCTTGGCTGGAGGTGCTAGAAGTAAATCCTAGCAACTCAATATATACATTTCCAAGAAGATGTTATTGGGGGTTTCTTGGGGTATTACTTCTTTTCTTAGTTGCCCCTCCCCCCCCAAAAAAGGAGCCTTTTTTACATCCTAAAAAGCTCCCAACATCAATACCAATATGCAAGGTATGGTTGGTGGTAAACATGAGTGTTTCTAATGGGAAGGTCATTCATAATTCTCATTACAGATCTAGACTTTCAGTACATCTGACCCTGGTATTACATTGCTCATGCATAGAATCCTGAAGTTCAAATCTGCAGAAGCTACCATGCTCAGTACTGATCTTCTGAAGGCCTGAGCAAGAAACGTGAAGATGCGTTCATTGAGTATTCATTGTAGGAACATGAAAAAGGGTATTTGAGTGGATTGCACATGTCAGGAGAAAGATGCTGTGTCAGGTTTGGTGCATTCCAGGTGACCCTTCAGTTCTGACAGCTCAGCAGGTAGCATCCTTCCCTGCACAGTGGAAGACCTGAAGAAATACCCCTTCTGCCATATTTAGAGTGAAGCATTGATTTTGGATCTCTGCTCTCAAAGAAAAATATTCTTACTAAAGGACTTCAGTATGCAACAAGACTACTCCCCTCCTCTCCTCATTTAGTGAATACACAGAGCCCCACAGAAATCTTGCTACCCATGACAAATATCCATAAATGGGCTTCAGGCTGGGCATACCTCTCCTTCCCACAAACTGTGAAGTACAAACTGGTAGAGGCAGCAAAAGTTATCCGTCAGAGCAACCATTTCCCACTTTTATGGCATGTATCCAGTTTTTCTGGTCAAATACCCATTTTCTTGACAAATGTAAACACCTCATGAGTTCTTGCTTCACTTGTTTGCTTCTTGCAGACTTGGAGGTGGAGAGGACCTTGCATCCACCATGAACTCCCTGACCACAGGGATATTGATATCACACAGACTTTTATTTCCCTGCACTACACAATAGAGCACACACTGAGCTTCAGAACCACATGGAAAAACTCAAAACATACACATCAAAGCCTTCTCAGTTGCAAAGAAATACATATTTCTTCCCAGCACAACACATCTTACAAGTCTTTGGGCTTTCTTCAGTAAGGATCACACCAGGTTATAACCATTAGAGCTGCCCCGCAGAATGACCAAGAGAAGACAGACAACAGCAGGTAAGAGAAGTTGTAAGCCCTGTTCGTGACTAGGAATGATAAATCAGCAGTTACATCCAGGACTTTTATTTGGAGAATTGACCCATGCAACCTTTGGATCAGAGCTTGCTGCTGTTAGTGTAGTAGTTTTCTAGTGACCCTGAAAATGCAGAGCAGAAGGCTCAGAAATAATGCCTTTTACTATACCCAAGCTTTAGAGAGCATCCTTTGTATCAGGTACTGGACCACTGTTTAAAACTTTATCTAAGGTATTATAATCTCTCCAAGATATGAAATGAATTTATCTTGAGCCACTGTTTGTCAGCATGACTCTGACTAATAGCCAAAAATTCACCGTATTACCTTGGGAGGCTCAGCTTCTACCAGCTGTGCAGGCACTCCTTGGTTCCACACAAGTAAGAAACTATTTCAGTGGAAAAATACACTGAAGCTGCTTTCTATCAGATCAGTCTGCTATCACTAATTCAGTCAGCTCACAAGGACTCAGAGATCCAAATATCTTTCTGCTTTTTCCACAGCTTTGATGAAGCTGGCTTTATCATGCTAAATTACAGCTCAGGACCACTGTGCATGTACAGATATATCAGAAGAAAGTTATTAGGGATCTTCAGTATAGTGCCAATTATGCAGTCCCTGACACATAATTAACTGAGGCCCCAAAGCACTTATGTATGTGCATTTAAGTTCAACACATATCTAGCATGCACATAGGTCCTTTTGTGAGGAGGGAAAAAGATGGGAACCACAAGAACTGCTACTGGGTCAGTCATCACCAGGATTAGACACTTTACAAGCTGGGTAATGACTTATTTTTTCAAAAGTGTCTATATTAATCAGAAACCAAAACCAGTTTCTAGAATAACCTCATCATGGAGCTGTAACTACGGTGGTACAAGGTCAAAAATACACAAGATCTGGAGAAAATAGTATTCTTTACTGCATGGTATGTAGTTGGATTAAAGGTTCAAACTTTAGGTAGCAGAAATCTTTCTCCAGCCCTGTAAAGCTAAGATTCATCCCATTTGACTCAAGCTGTCTACAGGCAAGCTATGTTTTCTAAACAAGTCACACAGGATTTACCTGCAATCAATGGAGAACATCTCTAGATACCAGTTCATCCCATTTGAAGGTTTCCAAGAAAGGAAGGATGAATCACTGTTTCTGTGTCGCTGAAAAAGCCCACACAACTAGTTTAAACACATTGGTTTCATCTGACTGAATGCATGTGCTACCTACATCTCTACCTAACTGATTAAGACATCCATGTTGCAGACTAATATACCACAAAGTAGACATCTAAACTGAGATGGCTCATACACTAAACATACTGATTTTTCTCCAGCCTGGCCTACATTGACTAGCTTAGCTGCAGAGAGTGAGCTAATCCCATAAACATAGGAGCCCAGCACTGGTTTGGACACCGTGGTTATCTTCTATGGCCATCAGCTGCCATCCCCGAAGGGTGCAGGTCTGGAGTCACTCTCTTGGTACCACTGCATATCATGGGAACTTCAGGAGTGAGATCACATGAGCCTTACACAACCAACACCCAGCATTACCTAAGACAAACCCCTCTCAGTCGTCTACCTTTTTAATGGCTTGGTAGGGTACATCAGCTCTTCTAATTGCCAAATAAAGCAAGAAACAAAACCAGGTGGTAAATGCCAGGCAATTACACAGCTAATGGGCTTTCTTAATGAACCTAGGAGGCTAAGTTCCACTGCTCTCACTTTCAGCTGAGTTCAGGCATGTATCATTCATCATTCAATCACAATCAGGCATCATTTCAGAGCAAAGTGGTATATTTTTCCAAAAAGCAAAGAACCTGTGAAAAACGTGTATTGACTGAGAAGATGCTATGCAGCCTAAAATACAGCAGTGTAAGCCTCTCTGTAATCCATTATGACTGTGTAGAATGTAATAAAACTACTACAAGGTGCTCTAATTCCATTTACTAATAATCATAAAAGTATGAAATGGGTCTGATGAACCATTTAGAAGACAGCATCTTCCAAAGATGATTTGTAGTCCAAAGAAAAGCCTTTAATACCATATAAATTAAATTTTATGTACAACAATATTTAAAGCCATTGCAAAGGAGATGTTTTTGTTGTTTTATAGCCACTGTTCAGTCTTCATTGAATAAATTGTTTGAAGAAAATGCTTGCCTTCCAAATTCTTCCGAATGAATCACAGAGCACGAGTAATATCATCATTTGTCACCTTTTATCTGTAGATGCCATTGTGCTCAGTGTAGCTCTACCTAGTTAATCTCCACAGCTTCTGATGAATTGCATTTAGTAGAATACAAGATTACTTTGTGCTTAACTAACATCCCAAGAAGCTCCTCTGGCAAATCAACTCCTAGACGCTGCAAACACACAAATGCTTTGCTTTTCCAGAAACAGAGGCCAAGTGTGCCGGAGAAATAAATGGATAAATTAATCAACCATTCATTGATCTGCTGTAGCATTGGGATCAGCTACTTTGTAAGTCATTGCTTTATTTATTTTTCCTTACCGTGAGCTTTTTTGCCATCACTAGGCACTACAGCATCTTGAAGCATATGGCTGGTCTCATTCCAAAGCTACAAGCATAGGGCTTTTTCTCACACATTTGCTTTATGCCATCTTTGATCTCACATTTCTATATAAAGATTCTGTTTAAAGGTAGTTTTCTCTGCTCCTGTTTCCTCCAGGAGAGGAGTTTCCCACTAACTCCTATGAACATCAGACTGTTTGCTATGCTGAATCTTTCTATTATGCCAAAAGACTGTTTTCATTTGACATGGCCTTGCAGAGCAAAGCAGATACCAAACACACTCCCTTGGACCCATGCCAGGCAGACCCCACATTTGCCTTCATCTCCTCTCTTCCACCCAACACAGGTATCCAACATTGTTTAAATGTTGAGTCACACTGGTCATGATTTTCATTTTTCCACAGAGCAAACAACATTTGAAAAACAATCCTTACAACACAGTCAAGTATGAACTCCCTCTCTCCCCAAGATTTCTGAGCATCCAGAAAGTTTTCAGCAAACCATTATCTCACTATCAAGTCTCATAGAAGCAGCAGCACTGGCTAATGCTTCCAGTGATGTGTGGGGTTTATTAAAAGGAGTACAGACTCACACATGCCTCTGCCACCTCCATTCAACTTTCCCCGCCTGCAGCTTGTGCTTGCAAAAAAGAAAAGAACAAGAGAAGAAAGCTAGAAATCTGGCACTGGGCTGCCATATATTTTGTTAGAACTTTGTACCAAGACTGATGTTATCATCAGCCCCTGTTCCTTTTATTTCCTTCCCCTCAGTGGCACAAAGCAAATGTCTTATCTCCAAATGTCCTTCTCATCCCTGAAAAGGGAGTCTCTAAGGTCAGCTCTAACAGCAGCCAGTAGAGGAGGAAGGCTCCAATATGAAGCACTTCTCAATTCAGTGAATTTACTGAGTTTAGTCACTCCCTAATTTCTAGGAGACAAAGAAGTGCTCAACCTGTAAATACACCTTTACATTTTAACTTATTAGTGAGAAGCTTCCCATTCAAATCTGCATATCATGAATTCAGTAGATTACGGAGAATCGTAAAGCCACCACAAACCAACAGTGCTGGGATGAAACACAGAAATTTTGTCAACCCTCCCATCCCACCCTGCTGCAACAAAGAAATGTTTGGGAAAGGATTTGGGGACTTTTAAGAAAAATTTTAATTTTGCATTTAGAGAAAACACTCAATTTTCTTATTTCTTGCATGCAAATTTATATGACATCTAAGAAGTCACCATTTTCCTTTACAGCTTACACATAAATGACTGTGGAAAAATCTCCTTTGTCCAACAAAGACATTACCAACTCCAGCGTAAGGATTTGCTACTGCAGTTAAATTTGATCACTATGATGCGCCACATAATTCTCAGTTACTTACAATTACTCTTGCATTGCCCATAGACACTCCTGCTCTAGGGTAACATGGCCATTTTTCCAGCTTCAATTATCAGTTCAACCTTTTGAAGCTGTGTTGCGAAAAATACTTTCACTATGACAGAGAAAGATCTACATAGGGTTTATATTCTCATGATTACATTTTCATGACATGCAAGAGTCTTAACCACACTCCTGGAGATCAGATCTGCTGGGCATTGAATAACCATCATCCTAAGGAGCATTTGGGTAGCACATGACTAAATGCAGGGTGACTAGAAAGGCCAGTAGTTCAGGAAACTCAGTGCCCACTTTGCCACCTCAAACACCAAATAAGCATTTGCACCATTCATATCCCCACCTATCACTTTCCCTTCCCCTATGCACACTATCTGCTTTGCCCATACATTTCCACCTTCCCATTGAAAGAATAAACTTTCACAAAACCTTACCTGTTCACCACAGTGCTAGCAGCAGGGAGTGGAAGAGCAGAGCACACAGCACTCCTGGTTTCTCTAGCCATTGCTTCATGCACTCTTATGCTTGGAGCAAGACTTTAAATACACCAAGTACAGCCACACGGGAAAGTTACTCATATTTCACTGCAATCAGAGCAGCTGATTTATGCCAGTCAAGTGGGACTTGGTCATCTAACCTGAGCAAGGCAAACCCATATTCAGGAAATACCACCTGCTCTCACTCCACAAAAACTCCTCAAAAATATTCAATGACAGAAATTATCCATGGGTGCTGCTGGCACAGCAGACCAACAGTAATTGCCAACCAGGACTTCAGCCAGAGTTTTGTCTTATTGGCTCCGTGCGCCATGAACTATAAAAATAGGAAAAAGCAGCAGGGGAAAGATTTCCTTCTTTCCCACTTCAGTGTTACCTCTACTGCTGTCAGTACGTGGTCAGTATGGTTTTCACATTCCAAGCAGCAAAAACATGAAAAGAGTTGTAAATCCTAAGTTTCTAACTCACACCTAACACAAAACTTTTGGAGTGATCCATCTCACTTGCTTTCTAGCCTGCTGCCTCAGTATACCTTGACCACTGTATTCACACTCTCAGTAGTCATTCTATCCTAGCACATCAGAGAGAACATTGCACAACTTAAGCTAAAAGAAACTAATTCTTATTCCAAAATTAGAGTTATCAACGTATAACTAGAGCACACCTCTAACATCTCCCACCATAGGCCATACTTCACATCACAGTTTGGTGTGAATAGCAAAATAGTTAGACCAAGAGATCAAAACCAGGGCTAGAAGGCAGCTGTCACTTATGCCAAATCAATGGGGAAGAATTAATGGCTGCAGGTGCTTTTGACTCCTACAGGTGCAAAGCATATGCTAGAAAATTGAGTGAGTTTATACAGTTTTAGGTGAACTCCTGAAAGTTTGTGTTTAACCTAATTAGTTGTGTCATTACAAGTGCTTCAGTTTAGTTTGACTTCAGTATATTTCTATAAGAATAGGCAGTATTTTTCTTCACAAAAATGCTCTCTGTGGTAGAACCTTTAGCAGCCAACAGATGCAAAAGTTTGACTACAAATTTTCTAGAGTTTAGTGAAAACAGGAAAAATATAACCAAAAATATCCCACAGGAAATTGCCCAGAGGGGAGATTATTCAGCTATTGTTCTTTGCATCCACTCTTTAGTCATCAGTCTTGAAAAATTCAAATACCCTACCAAAAGCATAGGCTGCATTTTGAGCTTTATGCCTTCAGTGAAGTGCTAGCAGTGACTGCTGAATTGCAGTGTATGGTGTGTCACAGTTGACACTGCACCACCACCCAATTGCAGCCTGGGTTTATAATTTGGACTTCCAGCACCCAGATGCAGGGGTAATTTCACCCAGTCAGGGAAAGTAAAAATAACATGTGAATGACGTGGACACTCAGAAAGCGGTCATACCATGCACATACCAGTGGAAAACTCACTGATCACATCTACATCCATTATTTGTTGATGTTTTCTGCCAAAGACAATGATTTCCACAAGCAATGGAACAAGGCAAAATGAACCTCAGTTCTTACCAGAATGGAGCCAATAATTCTTGGCTGGTTTTTAACCAGGTCAAAATACCTGCTGTTTTGCCTAAGGAAAATAAGGCAATAGAGGTAGGAATGTTTTAAAGATGCTGTTTAATTTATCCCACTTTTTCAAGGCAGAACAGATTGATGTAACTTAAACATACATGTCCTCCCCTTCACAAGCAGCGGGAACAAAACAGCATCTCCAAAAGAAGCATGCGATTCTTGAGGCATGAAAAAGATGTCAGATATTTCCCCAGCGGAGTATCACAAACCAGGCTCAGCTTGTCAGCCAGACTCATAAAGGAAACTCACACATCTGTGTCCATTCCACCAACTTTGGTCAAATCCCAGGCAGATGTAAGCCCATATGGAACAGACTGCAGGACCAAGATACTGTTTACATGGAAAACCTGTCACTGGGAAACAATTCTATCTGCAGCTGTCAGCTAAATCTCATTTGAGAGAACATGTCCTGCCAACAAATGCAGGATATGTGTTTGTGAAAGGCAGGCGTAGCACATTTTCAGCAGTGCTCCACACTTTTTAATGTGAGGGCTAACGTTTTTAGCATATTACCTTCCAAATGTTGCGGCACGACATGCTTTATGGGAACTAATGAATCACACAGTAAAAACTAATTGCAACTTACGTACTGTTGTGAACTGAGTTCTGCAACATAAAAGCAATCAGCCAGCAATTAAAATGCTAATATGGGGCTGAACCTCATATAACTGTTTGCCAAAATCTAGTGCAATACAGCACTTCCTGGAGAATTTTGAACAGATGGAATTTAGTTAGTATGTAGTCATTTCATCAAGCTTATAAAGCTTACCATGCTGGAGGAGGGTCCACACCATGACGCATTACATATTTCCAGCATTACAAATGGTAGTAAAAGATCATTATGTATTTTCTTCTTTTGACTCGTTTTTCTATTCACATGTAAATGATTAATAAACTCTTAGCAAGCCAGAAAGGAGTGGTAGACAGCAGTTGGTCTCTCCAAACACAGTCACGTTAAATTTCTTTTTGTTGTAATATAGATGGATTCCCAATGTGGCGGTGGTGATTATCAAACCTATTTGTGGTTTTGATTATAAAAGCTCCTCTTTACAGATTCACTAGTGTGAGATTGTGAATTAAATAAAACAATTACATTCTAATTGGGTTTACCTCCCCCACATCCACTTTTTCTTCATTACATTCCTAATCTAAGACAATTGAAATGTATTAATTAATTCAAGTGGGGAATTATTAATTTTCAACATCATCAGCCTTGAAGAAATTACCAGCGGTCCTGGAACAAAGCTCCCAGAAGAAGCTACTGACTGTGCTCTCTATCCAGTTCTAGCACCAGTCACAGGAGTTTCCATTTTCCCAGAAGACAAGAAACGTCTCAGCAAGGTATAAGCCTGGGAAGTTAGCAAATTATTCTTTAGCAAGCCTCATTCATTGCAGGTTAGCCTTTAAGTTTGTTTGATCATTATTAGCAGCAACACTGGGAAAGTATGAACAAGCTTTACACTGAGGGAGTAACCCCCTTGTACTAAGCCATCTGCCAATAGAAGCCAGGAAAGGAGACTAGAGTAAGCACTGGGAAATCACTAGTGTGTACATGGTGATGTCAAATAAAGTCCTATCAGGTCCACATTATCCCACATAGCATGGTAAGTCAATAACAGGCTCAAGAATGTCCCAGGTCTTGCCTAAGTCGATGAAGCTGTCTTTCAGCCACAGGAAAACTTGGGTCTTGGTTCTCAGGTCCTTGCACCCACCCAAGCACAAAAGCAAGGCTGAATCACCACCTGGCCATAGTCAGACACAGATAATTAATACAATATAAAAAATGGACTAATTCTCTTCTTCTCACTCATCAGTGACTTTTGTGTCTTCTGTAAGGTTTCCAATTAAAAAATAAAGCTGGTTACACTTTGCTTACAGTCCCTTTTCTTGTTCAGTGTTCTCCAGGAGAGACTTTGCAAGGAGGACCATGTTTCTTGCTTAATAATCTCTTCCCTTCCATATAATCTTATCCTTAACATCTTCAAATGCCTATTTTCCACATCCCCTCCTCTCTACAGCCTGAGGTCCAGAGCAGTATGCAGGTAATACTCCCAGCTAAAGCCCAGCAGTACAATCCCATGCTCAGCACACGCTTCACTGTCTGCATTCCTCTCCCATGCATCCACTCTAAAAGGAAACAAGACAAAGTACAACAACAGTGTGAAGGCACAACAGATGCCTAAGAAGCAGAAGATATCCCAAAAGCTAGGAAACACCCCTGCACTTGCTCCAAAGCACAGCAGAGCTCCTAAATGAGAGGAGATGGGCTGGGGTGTGCTGCCATGCTTCACTGCTTCATGCAGCTCTACTAGCATGTCAGAACAGAAGGTGTCATTTTGAGCCTACTTTAAATTTATGAAGCAGTAAACCTATTGCTCAGGGTGGCAAAAGGTGAATTGCCATTAAAGGAGTGACCTGACTCAGAAAGAGGTCTGTCAACAGAGGAATTGGAAACTTAAAGCATGACTTCCCAAATTACTGCTCTGAGATTGCTTTGGAAGAAAATTGCCAGGAGGAGTGTGGGGGGTGAAACCACGTTAAAAGTGTCTTTCATGACAGCAAGGCAGAGCCTTCATTAGCCAGGCTAGGAGAGGAGCAGATTTCAAAAAAACCTTAGTATTCATGGGAATCATAGAGATTCGCCTCTATCTGTTCCCCCAGGGAACCCAAAAATTGGCAAGAGTGCTTATGATTCACTGTCAAAAGAGAAGAGCACTGGTGTTCACCCTCACAGGCAATACATTGGTTCAGATACAGCCTGTCTTTCTCAATGAGGGCTTTATGTTAAAAAATAAAAGGTGCTCTTCTCTAAGGTCCTCAGTACAGAGGAGAGGAGCAGTTCCTTTATTTCACAGCAGTGAGCAGACACTGTGGCTAATTGAAAAACATACCTCGCATCACATACCACCTCGCGTAAACCACCGAATGCCATCGTCACTGCATCATTCTTCTTCACTTACAGCATGCACAAAAGGGAACAGGCAGTAAAACTCTGAATCCCTCCTTCTAGACACCAAGCTTCCAAGCCCACACACCAATTTATATGCTGACTGGGGCCTATAGCACCATCACTGCTTTTAAGTAGTTTATTCGTCTTGCAGTAGGTGCAGACACTCCTGTCTGACCCAATTCTTCACTGTTTTATTAGTAACTGCAGCCTCAATTCCCCCTCATAAAGGGTGAATGGCTATAAATAGCTCTAGGCAGTGGAAGTTGGCTGATATTACACACACAATGAAATAATGTTGGTTAGTATCTGTTCAAATTCTGACCCTCGTAGTGTGTTCCTATATACATTTATGATAAGATGTAAGCACATGCATTATCTGTTTTTTACCAGGCAGAAATAGCCACAGTGCACATGTGAAGCATAAATACACTGAATTTAAAGGTAAATAAATTAAAGAAAAGCTGACAAGTAAGTCGGGTATGATAAAAAATTCTACCATAATACCATAATAGCTTATAGTATTAAACTCAGACATTTCCCTCTGATGTCTTGAGATAAATATTGCAGTAGGGTTGAGGATCTCATTTCATTGTGCCCTGGGAAGGGATTGGGTTCAGACTACCTGCTCTGGAAGCCTTCAAAATACCCTTGCTCAATGAGCATATAATACTTCCTGTTCTTAGAATAAATAGACTGGTTTGGGTTAGAAGGGACCTTAAAGATCATTCAGTTCCAATTCCCTGCCATGGATAGGGACACCTTCCACTAGATCAGGTTGCTCAAAGCCCCATCCAACCTGGCCTTGAACACTGCCAGGGATGAGGCAGCCACAGCTTCTCTGGGCAACATGTGCCAGGGCCTCACCACCTTCACAGTAAAGAATTTCTTCCTTATATCTAGTGTAAATCTCCCCTCTGGCAGTTTAAAGCCATTCCCCCTTGTCCTGTCCTTTGCAAAAAGTCCCTCTCCAGATTTTCTGTCAGCCCCTTTTGGGCACCGGAAGCTGCTCTAAGGTCTCACCAGAGTCTTCTCTTCTCCAGGCGGAACAAGTCCAATTCTCTCAGTCTGTCTTTCATGCAAAGCTTTAAGATAAATGGGAATCTGAGGACACCTGAAGCTCTTCTGTTGTATTATTGTTCCTGTGTGCACAACAAAACATCTCAATGAGCAATGAAAACAGAAAAGTTCTCTTCGGATTTAAAAATATACTGTACCCTACACAGAAACAGTATTTTCAAGGAAGGCGCAAAAGCAACCAGATAGTCAAAACAGCTCTGTATCTTCTAAATTTACACTTTCTTTTGTTTTATTCTCATCTTTCACTCTAATAGCACAGCAGAGTGAAGGGAGGAAGTTAAAAAGGACTTTTGCGGTTAGCAAGAGGATTGTGATAGGAGCTTAATGTTCAGGAATAATATGAAGGAGACAAAGGAGAACAGTCATGTCAAGAAGAAAAAGTACTAAAAAGCACTTTCTCTTCTAACATAAGGTCAAGGGAGGAACCTGCATGTAATCTTTCACTTCTTTGCTAGTGAGAGATTGAGCCTCTGGATCAAGCCACAAGTAAGAAAATAACTCCTTTAAAATCTGACAGCCTGCTCCTTCACAGGCAAATATTCATCAGAGATTGCACTAGCAGCTGGGGTGTTTGCTTGTGATTTCAGGAGCCACCCTCCCACACAGAGTAATAGCTTTTACTGGGGGAGAGAGTTCAAAGTCATAATTTGAGACCATCCTTGAGGTGGGGCTCAGCTGCAGGACATTGGTTCTTGGCTCCCTGTGCACAGCAAAAGACTCAGGCAGGTGGTTTTTATGTACAAACCTATAAGACCTGTAGTATGCAGGCATCCTCATAGCTACTTCCCACCACCAGCACTGTGAGAAACCAGCACAGCTCTTCAGCCAAATTGGAGGACTGGAGCTCCAGGGATCAGTGATGAAGGCCAACTTTTAACTGAGAAATGAACTGAAATGTGAATCAGATCATTGTGAGGAGTCAGAAACCTTATTATTGAGTTCAGGACTCCTGCAGCCTAGATCCAGTTGCAGAATTTTTTGACAAGAAGCACTAATGAGGTGAGTGGAAACAACAGATAGAGGGGCACCATGGACCTTGCTATATTGGCATCAGTAGATAAACTTTGCTTCAAGTGACCCACAAAGATAAAAGCACTGACAAGAAACCTGCTGAAAAAGGATAGAGCAGCAGGCATAACCCAGACACTAATTCAGCCATATGAAGGGGTTTCAGAGCTAGAGACAAGAAAGGATGGAGAGGAGGAAAATGGTCAAACCCAGGCATTTTGAAGGATCAACTCAGTGAGAAGTAAACCTTCAGGGGCATTTTTTTGCTTTGCTAGCAATCTTTCAAGTGGTGAGCCATCGCGACTTCCAAAAAACAGCCCAGAAATCACTCGGAGATAACCATCATGGGAGACAGGGCATATGAAAATAAAAGTAAAAATTAGAAAGGGGCAAAAGGAAAGGATGTTCACTGCAAGCAAATCACCAGCCTTTCCAAAGAAGATTAAAAATCCAGAGATAAAGAAACAAAGCAGAATGCGAAGAGAGAGGAGGAAGATCCAAGGTGTGAGAAGATGTGAGAGAATGATGTCCCAGTGTGCAGCTCTCTTCCAGGTTATAGGTGGGCCTGTAAGAAGGAAAGAAGCAGGAACAGGGTAAAAATAGGTCAGGATAAGTGAAGGATACGAGAAACTTAGGCTATCTGAAAGAGACATATCTCTGACTGAAGTGGGATGGGACGGTGCGAGAAGAGACAATAGGAAGAGGAATGAAAGGAGCAGGTGAGGCAGTACCCAGGCACCAGTGGAACAGCTTTCAACATAAAAGTGTTATGGAAATTTTATTAAATAGCCTTGTATGAGCATCTGAGGGCTTATCACAGCTGGACAGTGGGTATGGGACTGCCCAGCTGTTTGCCACAGCTGGGCTGTCCACCATCCACGATCTGATGGACCTCACAATAGCTGGGACAGGTGAAGGTGTCTTTGTGCTTGGGAGTAGTCAAGAAAATGAAGTGAGATGGAAAGAACTGAGGTCGCTGTGAAGGGTACTGACTTTGTACAAAAATAATGGGCAAAGTCAGAGAGGTGAGATTTGATGAGGACAGAGACATGAGGTCAGTGAGATGAAGGCTATAATTGAACACAGAGAGGTGGTAGCAGAGGTAATTAGGGCTCAGTAAGCTGTAAAGGGCACAAATTAAATGAGAATAAAACAGAAGTTAAAGCACAAAGACCATCAGCGTGCTGGGTTTCTTTGCCAATGGCAATCTGGCTGATGAAGATCAATTAATTGAATTCAAAGAGCTGGGATGAGCCAGACCCCCTGGGAAAACAGAGTTTGAGTTGTTAAGAGGAAGAATAGAGCTGGGTTGCAGAGTAGTACTGTGTGGTACTAAACAAAAGTAATTTGGTTTCAAAAGAAGATAAGAGGGAGCCGCCATGAAAGGAGAAATTAGGAGACAGTACTGGCAGTGCAGGGAGGGAACTGCTGAGAGAATTAAAGTTTGAGAACATGATCAGAGAGGAGGAAAACTGAAGAGAACGAAAGACAAAAATTTGCTGCCAGAAGTGAGAAGAATGAGGAAGACAAATTAATTTGTGGTGCTGCCATGTTGCCAGATTGGAAAGCTGGGCAGTTGGACACCTTTCCAACTTCAGAGCCAATCCTCTAGTTAGTGACCAACACATCCTCTTGATGAGGAATCATTCCATTCGACACTGTATGTCACCTGCTTTCCTCTCCCTTTGTGCTGAAGCCATGAAGTGTGTTAAATCTGCCAGATTAAAGGTACAGTCGTCCTTCCTATTAAACTGTGGAAACTGTCAACTGGAAAGCATCACTGGTAATTTTCAGATTTCTTTCTCTCTCTGCTCATTCCTACTGGGGAAGTCTGGCTCTGTGGTTAGAAATTTAGCTGCCCTTCCCAGGCACACAGTGTTCCCAGAAAACAAGTTGCAGGACTCCTCCATCACCCAGTGTTGGGGGG
>JAOEHY010042480.1:0-29879 GCA_025447955.1 Psilopsiagon aurifrons
GGTTTAGTGGGAGGTGTCCCTGCCCATGGCAGGGGGGTTGGAACTAGATGATCTTAAGGTCTTTTCCAACCCTAACTGTTCTATGATTCTATGAACTTAATTGTCTTTCAAAGTTCTGTATGTTTTGGTATGTAAAGGTATTTTTAAAGAAATCATGTATTGAACCTGAACTAAATATTTTTAGACATCATAGCATCTCAGAATAAGCTCTGCCTGGATGGCTGTGAACATATCATCAAGTAGTCCAATTGCAACCTTTGACTGGGGGACAAATGTGTTCCAGAAAAAGAGTGAGCTCACTTTTCACTAATGAATAAGTAAGAATTGCTGCTGATACATCTGTGATTTATGTGGAAGTTCTCTAGTTGCTGACAACATACTGTCAACACAAAGCATCATTCCAAAGATAAAAATATTTCCAATATCTACATAACTGCTTCAAAACCAAAACTTTTTTAGGCACTCTATCTGTAGAAATGTGAAAATGCAGAAAATGACAAGATGGCCTCTGAAGAAGTGATCAAAGCATGTCAGTGTTACCTACAGGTAATTCATTTTCATATAACAATAAATTACATGTTTTTACTTCTCAAGATTCCATAAATGACTTGATACATCTTGCTTGAGATTGAGATTTATATAATACTAATATACTAGTTTATCTCTCAGCTGAAGAAATAAAAATTGGCAGATAAAGATGTTTTGCTCTGTGAACACTGGTGTCTTTAATCAAAGACTTATCAAAATGTATTTCAGCTTCATGACTGCACAGAAAAGGGACCATCTATTATTCTGAAGATGTCAATGAAGCTACGGTAAGAATAGTTGACAAATGTGGGAAGATCACTGCATCACATTGAACTCTCAAATGTTAGCTCTTGGACACCAATTTGTTTACAAATGAATGCATAAAGAAAATTACTACATATTAATATTGTACTCCGTTTTGAACTGTCTGTGCTGAATAACACAGCAAATAGATGTTATAGGTTATGAAATGAATCTAATTCCTACAGTCTCAGAATGCAGGGACTGTGGTTATATTGATTTTTAATGCAGATACTGAGTATTTATAGGCTTTTATTACAGCTTTTTACAATAGGAATCATTCCAATGAAAATAGTTAATGCTTAGAGAGCAGCATTTTTTTTTTTTTTTTTACCATTTTGGTGATAGAAACAGCATAAGAATACACAGATAACCATTACACTTAAAAGACAAGTCATGGTTTCCATTATTAGAGTGAAGGAACAATTGATCTTTCATCTATGTTCTGCAAAGTTTGCAAAATAAATAAGAAAATCTTATATAAATATATAAGACAATCCTATCTTAATAGGAAGCTGGTGAAGTTAGACTCTCAGCAATGCGTCAGCCAGACCGTCAGAAATTAGGCAAGTGGCCAAAGTCAGGTCTGTTCTCAGTCAGGACCTTGATATAGCACTGCAGAACAGTATTAAATTAGTTCTAGACCAGTACATATGCTTGACAAATTATCAGGAAGATAATGTTATGAATCCTGTAACTAATTACATCTTGCAAGGACATTTTTGAGGCTTACTTGATCAGCTGGTAAATGAATTGGGACCACTTGCAGTACACAAACTACTGTGCATTTCCTATTTGTATGTGCTGGCAAGATAGAAGAGGCAGGAAGCATGCTCAGATACCAACATCCTTATGAAAGTCAGGGCCAAGTACACATGAACACACATACAAAATTGAAGCTTTAGTTTTTCTATTTCATTACTACTGTTTCATGATCATAGTTCATTTAATAGATACTAGGGAAATACTCTGAAAACAGTTCAGACTATAGACACCTGTGAAAGAAAAGGTAGAAATGTAGTATGAAATTGAACTAGTTTTATTCACTTCTTTGTCCTCTTCACTGACACCCTCAGAACAGAGCTGCTTAATATTTTACTTGTTTTGAGAAGAAATAAAAAGGGTCATCTTTTGTTTGGAAGTCTCATTGTTATTTTTAGACACTCATGCCAGGACTATTTAAGATAAGCTTTTTTACCTTCTGCTAGCAGATAAAAGCTTCAAGAAATTTCTTTCATGTACCATTGGCAGGCTCAGCAGGAGTCTCGGTTGCTGAGCAACCACCTTGTTAGGTGTAATTCATCTTTTAACTAATAGAACAAACTCCTGATGAATTGAGCAGAGAATAAAAAGCAAAAGAGCAGGAGCTACTAAATACTGAATTGAACATCTATATAATTAGTTAATTTTGACAGATAAGTAATGAAAAATCATAAGCAAAAGTAACACCTCCTTCTGAATTGTATCTTAAAAGCTCACCTGCCTTTGAAAGTGATGCATGAGCACCAGTGTGCTCATGCTTATTTTATAATACTGCTTTGTTTTGTCAGAACACTGCTTTAGAAACAAGTGGTAATGGACTAAATTATGTAGGAGTTTAAGTGTGCCAAACTTGTGTGCAAGCTGTTAGTACATATAGGAGAATATTGACACTTCTATTACAGTTGCCTTTAGCAGCCTCCATTAAAGCCTGCTAAGGCACCTGTGAAGAGAGGAATGGGGAAACTCTGATGCTGTGCAAGCACTGCTCTGGGTCTATCTGAGTTATTGGCAGGGACAAAATTACCATCTGCCTATGGCAATTAGTTGTTGCAGCCCTCCTGACAGGTTTACTTTCCTGGAGTTATGGCAAGTCACAAAGCTGGAGAATCCTGGATTTTGGAGTGCTTGCATTTCAGTGGAAAAGTTTTTCCAAAGAATCCACAAACTCAATGACTTTACAAAAAAGGAAAAACACCTGTTTGGATAGAGTCCTGCTCTGCTGAAAACTATACCAAGAACGAAACACCAAAAAGGAATGGATTAAGAAAGCATTATTTTTGTATTCAGCATATATGCCTTGTTGAGACAAATTGGTGACCCTGACTTCTACAGAGACATAAATTTAGATGGCTGCCAACAGTTTACTATTTTTCTGTCAGCCACACCCAGGGTGTGGCATACCCTTAATACAGGCACAGCTTTCCGACCTCTGCTCCTTCGGCTGATGTGGCTCATTTAGGCATGTATAAGGAAGAGAAGATTTAGTTTTGCAAGATCCCAAGACCTATGTTTAGTTGCAGAATGAGAACTGGTGTCACACAGCTTGCTCACTGACTGCAATCTATAACTGGAAAGACAAATCTGGAAATAATACTTGTGGAAACACAGAGTGACCTTCTAAAAAAAGTATCCTGGTGTGGCGGTGACAATTTAAGCCTTCATTGTACTCACTCGTGGCCACAAGTGTCACAAACCTTCACTGAAGGCAATTTACAAGCTGTGGTAGTTCTTAGATTGGTTTACCAGCTTCACAAATCCTTCTGTACTTTATTCTTCATAAGTGTGTGGACACTACAGAAGTTATTAATAGTCACTGAACAGTTATCAGAAACTATGTTCTGGATCCATAATAGGATTGTTATTCTATTCAGATTAATTTAATTTGTATTTCCTGTGATAATTCACCAATTACATTAATCTCTTTTCCTCTTGAGAGCAAGGCACTTTTCAGCCTACTGCATTTTTTTATTTGCTGCTCACTAGGCACAGCCAAGAACTTAAGATGTTTATAGTGTTTGGTTTGCTTTCCTTGGGTTTTTTAAATTAAACATAAGCCATTTTGAACAAAAAATGTGCACTTGGAATTTGTGGTTGCTAGTGAATGCATATGTTCACAGAATAAAAGACTTATCTCTGTCATAAAACTTAGTAAGCAGGACTGTTCCATGAACTTTCTTACCCAGAAAAACCTAGGAACAGAAGCTGAAGGAAACTCAGAAATCATTCATTTTTTTTTTTTCTCTGAAAAATGGATTAACATCTTTGAACATTTTTGTACCCATATTTATCACTTAAGTCAGGATATTAAAAGCCAGGCCTCAGGGCTGACAGGAATGTTGCTGAAAAGAATCAGAAATATTTTTCTTAAGACTGTTGCAAGATATTTTTACTAACTGTCACTTAGATGACTTGTGCAAAGTCATGACTGCTTTGCATACCACTGAGGACTTGATCTTGAAACTGCTATCTGGAATTTGCGTAGTGTAAAATGAATTAATTTTTTTTTACTTGCTAAGCTACTAAGTAGGAATGGGAATCAACTTATATAGAAATTACGGGTAAAAACACTTACCCAACAAATAGCAATTATCAAGAATGCAAAGACATGTCTTTGGTGGTGACACAGCTGTTTCTGTCATGGAATTGAAGTCTATGGGAGGAACAGAGGAAAATAACAAACATATCTAATAGTTAAAAATGTGGCTTTAATATATACAGAAATACCATGATACTGAAGAGAATATTAAGCTTAAGGAAAAGGAAACATCATGTTCATCATCCACATCCTCCTAAGGAAGCTCTGACATAATTGCAGCTCATACTAGAGTTAAGCCCAAAATAGTACTAACAATTGAAGTGTCCACCAGTGTCACTTTTTCCCTTCAGCATGCAAAGGTTCTGAATGCCACATAAAGCAGGGCACTGAAAATATAAACTTTAACCATGGGACTTTGTGAGCTTTCATCTATTCTTGTTTTGCTCTTGGCAAAACTTTAAAGTACTGGCTAGCTTGTACCTACATTTAATGTGAGTTAATAGGAAAAATGTGCACAGACATTGATAGCATAATTAGGAACTAAATTCAAGTGCATCTTATCAGTAAAATACTCTGTGTGTGCATATTTTGGAGTGGAGAAGGTACAAGGACTTCCTGCTGGTGCTTTAATCTTTTCCAATAGCCAGTATAAGGTCCTATTTGAATAGGATCAAATGCTTGCTAAAGCTTTGAATTTATATTGACTCACCATACAGAATGTGTAGATGTGTTCAGCTTTAATGGAATATGTGATCTGTATTAATTTAATCGTCAAATCAGCTTCACAGATTATCTTTTCTTGGGCAGCAAAAACATAGACATCCCCTGACAGTTCTCCAACATACTGTTGGAAGCTTCTTCATTGGATGTGTTCATACAGCTCCTCTGGGAGCAAAGTGTACCACACACTTCACTAAACTATACTCTTCATTCTCCAAATACTGCTCCAAATATTTAAGGAGACACATTGCATATCTCCAGATATTACTGTGATATGAATGATAGGCACCCCATTTGTACCAATGAGCAAACCTGAAGTTTCAAGGACACTTGGGACCAAAATTTCTTCCTGGTGCTGAAGATGTCATGAGCAACTGAGGGTTATGGAAGTTATGTGTGAGCCAATACAAGTTTTCATTCATCCCTGGGCCTCATCTAAAATATATCTCATTGTCAGCAAGGCAGCAGAGAGGATAGTGTAATCAGTGATATACAACTTTCATGGAAATTTATTACTCCCCCCCCAAAAAAAAGGCAAATAGCAGTATGGTGAAGAAAGCACAAGAACCATTTCATTGCTGAGAAGTAATCTGAATTAGGCAATAAACAAACTAATTTCTAGCACCTAAACTTGAACTGATGTTTTCTGATGCTGAAAATTAGAGAACCATACAGGAGCTAGCGTTTCGTTAAAAAATCTCTTGCCCAAGAAAACAATAGATTGTCAAGTGCTCATGTGTATTTAAACCATATTTTTACTAGATCAAGGAATAAAACAAAGGTCTCCAATCCGAAATCATGCTTTTAATTAAAAAAAAAAAGTAATATCATAAGATTTAAGAAAATTAATAAACTCCTTCTAATTAGGAAAGTACCTCACTAAGACAGTTACCTTGAAAGTCAGAAAAGATAATCATCTGCTACTAATTTTATTAAGTGTATATTAAAAGCTAGTGTAAAAGCAGGGAGTGCTAAAGGAGAAGTGTCTTTAAAATTCTTGCAAATGAATAAAATTTTCATTAAAAATATAGCAAAAAGACTTTATTTTTAATTTTGAATGTGTTCTTTGTTCACACTGACAAGTTTAACTCTGGCCAGCATGGGACTTGCCTAAAGAGCTGCTTGCTTAAAAATGCTCTTGCCCATATTAGTAAGAACAAATTATGCATTAAGTCAATAAAGCAGAAAAAACAGCAAACCTGAAGTTTCAGCTTGTGTCCTGTTCTACTGTTGAATAAGAGTAGGCACCAGCTTTTAAGCAGTAGAAAATAAATATATAAATAGGCAATGCATTTCCTAGCTGTTCCAGGCCTTGCACATTTCCATGACACAATGTCTGCAACTACAATGGCATAATGCCCACTAGGGAATGCTAGAAGACTGGAATGTTATTTGTTCCCAAAACTGCATTTCCTTGTAAGGGAACAAGCTTAACTTGGCAAACAATTTCCAACCTTTCACTACATTTTCAGATAAAATCAAGGTTGTCTTATTATTTTTTTTTCTTTTAAATTTTTCTTTTTAAGATGAGAGTATGAAGGAAGGAGAAGTAAGCATCTTTCTGTGTCTGGTAATACTGGACACAAAGATTATTCCTTTAGCAGATCCTTTAAAGTCCATTCTTAATGGTTAATAAACAAGCCATGTCGAAAGTAATTTCTTAATTTATATAAATAATTGCATATTTAAACCCTATAATGGCTTAAATGCCTCCTAATAAAATGCTTCCTTAAGCTGCATTGCTACTGCTTAACACAGAACTGCAATGATAAGAGAAAGCATACAGTCTACTAATGGGTGCTGATCTATAAATGTTTCAAGGATAATAAACCCTATACTTCATTGCACAGTCTGACAAAATATTTTTTAACTTGCTGCAGCTGACTAGTATTGCTTCCAGAACAGCAGCAATTCCAGAAACGGCCTTGTAGGAAAGAGGTGAAAAGTTGTATACTGCATTGATTGATACTACCTCTGAATTTAGATCCAAAGTAAGTCTTCAAGTAGTTGTTAAATGTCTGACATTATGCTCCTTGCTGGAGCTATTCCCAAGGCCTGGGATAAAGCCATAACGTAACATGAAGCATTATCTAGTTTCTTTGGAGGTTAGCATTTAGGTAGAATTCTTTTTAACTCTTCACCTTTCCATGCATTACTCTTTATGGCAAAGGGAAGATTTTGAAGATGGATAAGATTCCAGTGAGGGGGAAAGAAAGAAAGCTGATGGAAAAAGCTTCATGCTTTTAGAGCAACAGCAGGTCAAAAACTGGAAGCAGGGAAGATTAATTCAAAAGGGAGTTGTGCTAAGATGCAGACTAAAAACCCATGAAAAAAAATCTGACTGGAAGGCTGTAAAATAAATTTGGGAAATAAAATTGAATGGCAGAAAAGGCTCTGACCATGAATTGGGCTGAAAAATGAAAAGGTGAAGTCTCAGCTATCAGACAAAGATGATGTTTCTGTGGAGTAACAAAAACAAGCTCACACCTAACCTCCTGCCTGAAGTGTTACTCTTGCTATACACTTTCCTCCTTTGTATGTCTGTACTTTCCTCAGACTTTGTGGGAAAGATACAAGCTCTCCATTTTTGCTTGGAGAGAAGACACTCAAGAGATGACGTGGATGAAATAACCGCTCAAACGCACAAGACTGGCAAAAGTTGATACTTTCTGGATTTACTGTTGTAATTATTGAAAGCTGGACCTGAGCCCTTTTCTGCATACACCTTGAACATTATAGTGATACTCAAGTAGTGATTTTAGTAGGGAGTCTGTGTTCCACATTTAAAGTGGACCCAGGGAGTCTGTGTTCCACATTTAAAGTGGACCATGTACAGATTTAAAAGCTTTCTGTGGAACTAAAGAGTTTGCATGCTGCTTCAGTACCTGTCTGTACACTAATGCACAAAATACATCCTCATGAAGCAAGGAAATAGAAAGTTCTCAGACATCTCAATGTTTGCAAACAGTCCTATACCTTTTACACCCTTAGTTTACAACTGCATATCTACAAAGATAGCCCTTGAAAAGTTAGCCTAAAGAATCAGTTCAGTGAAAGAACTCTTTACAAAGGGCCATTCAAAGCCTATATTATCCATTTTTTCCTTATAAAGGGAAAACAAATCTTTAGGAAACATCTGGCTTCCCAGAATGTGTAGGAAGTCTATGGTTAACTCCCTCAACTGCAGATTAAGAAGTATTTGTTAGCTTAAATAGGAGCATTTTAATAAAGCAGTAGACATCATCTTGCTTGTGGAAACTGCACTGACAAGTAAAAGACTCATGAAAAATGGACACGTTTACTCAGTGCACCTAAAGTGGCCACAATAGGGAAAACAGAGTGTTAAGTAAGTGAGAGGATACTGAGCAGTGAACTGATACTGAATACAATACTGGTAAACTTCAACAGGGCAGGTAGCTGAAGTTACTGCATACATTACAGCTAAGCCTTTCCAATAATAACATTTGAATTCAGTCCTACTCAATTATATATCATTAATACAAAATTAAGTATAGGTGTGTGTGTGGGAGGGAGAGTGAGATGCTGAAAGAAAAACTTTTGATTTTCTTCCAGGAAGCTCTACTGGCAAAGCTTGCACTTTAAAACGTATTTCAGAGCTCGAGAAAGCGCCAGCTTTTTGGCAAAATAGTCTTTTAACAGCTGAGCCATGAAAGAAATCCCAAAAGATTTCGCAGCCGGCTACCCACATCTATTACGTTGGGTCAGGCAACACACAGGCTCAGTTTTAAGATGTTTGCTGCCATCTACTGTCTTTGTCTATTTCCAGCTTTTAAAAGAAATAGCCATTTTACGTGACAAATTTCTTCGGCAGTTAAAGGGGGTGTCAGCACGCTATTCTGCAGTTATCACTGCAGAGGAAAGCAAACTAACTGATACTTTACATAAATTCAGGGGCTTGCTTAGCGTAGAATCAGGACAGAAGGTCCCTTGAAAGTGGGAACCGCACAGCTCTGCTAACAAGTCTTGGTCTATTTCAGCACAGTAACAAGAAACACTATTTCATGTAGACTGGAAAGGCATGTTATAAAATAAAATTGAACTATATGTTCTAATATAGTTGTTGGAAAAATGTCATAAATCATGTGCCATTTGGGAGCATCACAATATCTGGGGACACGCAAATGAGCAAACACCTAAAAATAATGCCTACCAACAGCACTGAAAAGATGATGCTTTGTTACAAAATATTTTTAACATCACCTATGATTGTTATTTTGATCATTAAAATTGTACAGCTGACAGTTAGCCTGCAGGTAATGCATCACCTAAAGAGCAGCACCATATTAGATGAAAGAAATATCTGACTTCATTTTTAGGAATATTTTACTATGTTTGCACAAATAATCCCTTGCTATAGCAACCATTAAATCTTATCTGAAAACTGGCTTTATAAATATAGCTATACACATCATCAACATCAACAGTGCAAAACTAAAATACTTTCACTAAGACACTATCTGTAGAGTATTTTGGTACCTAACAAAATGACTGACAATATGAAATCATTATGGCAGCAAGTGTTTTTGAAGAATCACTAAAATAATCTCTGTTCAGATTGACTGATTATGAAGTGAGCACAAGCACCTATTTGTAACACAGTGCCCCTGTATATGGTTATTATAAATGTAAGAAATTAGAACTGACCCTTCTAGGACCAATCTGGACCATAAAGTACTTGAAGATGGTGGTACTTGAAAAGGATGCTTGCAGCAGGAATATAACTGTCCCAAATTGCCTATCTGTGACACAGGAAGGTATACATTGACCCCAGGGTGCTATGGTTTAGCATAGCTCTTCAGAGGTCAACCATCAACAAATGCCAGTATAAAAACTTTTTCTAAATGGTGTAATAAGATGTGACTGGTAATATTTTACATAGAAGAAATAGGGTCAGAGCCATGAAAACAGTAGCATCTACCATATTAGACCACTGTAGCCAGGGCAGACTGAGCAATAAAAGCAGTCTTGCTGAATAGAAGTAATCTGTCCTAAATCAAGTGATCACTGTTACATTGCATTATTAATGCAATTAGCATCTGTTCTTACTTACAGCATGTTAATGTAGGTTTAAAATTAGAGAATAATTGTTCGTATTATGTATTTCTATATTTGTAAGTCAAAGCTGTTCTAGAGTAATGACACATGCAGAAATACAAATCACATTAATTTGCATTCATCTCCAAATGATAAGCGTTGGGTTTTTTTTTTTTTAAAAAAGGAAAAAATTACTGTGTTCTTTACTTCAAGTGATCAGCTAGCAATTTAAACATTGCCTTTTATGGTTTGGTTCTGATGATTAAGTACTGAAAGTTATATTCACAAATATAGTTGTAGCATTATCTCCATCTAAGATAACTTTAAGGCTCGCCCATGCTTCATGTATGCTTTTGAAGCTCTACTGCCCATGGCTTTGGGAAATGCTT
Source organism: Psilopsiagon aurifrons (assembly GCA_025447955.1). Lineage (NCBI taxonomy): Eukaryota > Metazoa > Chordata > Aves > Psittaciformes > Psittacidae > Psilopsiagon > Psilopsiagon aurifrons. The sequence continues at coordinate 10,291 of JAOEHY010042480.1, forward strand.
TAGCTTGCCAGTTTAACGTCAAAGCCTCAAATCCTAAGACAGCACCCATGGACTGAGACAGTTCCTATTGCTTGTGGAGTTAATCTATGCGATATACTACTGACAGAATGAGTATACCCTTCATTTTTACTTCTGTTCAAGCTCATCTGAAATATTTGGAATAATACTGCATTTGGGGAGCAGCCTTTCCTGTGCAGTATCTGTGCAACTTCTATTTGTGCTTCACCAACAACTCAATGAAGGCTTGGAGTGTGACTTATCTAAATTTGTTCTTGCAGGTTTGGCTTAGAGCAGGCTTTGCTTTATTTTAGCCAGGAAACTTGCTGCTTCATGGTGTGCTGAGGTGAAATCACATGACCGATAACAGTACTTTAAAGCTGTAGCCAGGGGGTGTTCTGTAAAGTTCAACAGTTCTGTTAAAATTAGGAATCTCCATGATACCCAGCCCTGCTGCAAGTGCTTGGCACAGTGAGGACACACTTACAGGAGAGGATGATGTTTTGGAGACAGTGGGTGGATCCAAATGCACTTGTTAGAGGTCAGATTTTACAGCTTTTCTCAACTTATAAACAAGAAAAAGACGAAGCACAAGTTTTGAGAGCCTGTCTAGCATAACTGTTAGCTGAATACGGTCCACTCCAATTCTCAAACATCTGCTCCTAATCAGCTATGAACACCAACATGCCCCTTTATGTTAGGGCCTCTACTAGTATATTTAACAAGCCTGCTGAAAAAAGGACCGGATGAGATTCACACTTTAATTCTGAGGAAAAGATAGTCTGTCAAGTCCAAAGCCTACCACAGCTAGCTGTCAATATTCAAATTCACATGTTCACTTTCAGTCTCTATGGCAATTTTAAAATCTTTCCCCAAAAGACTATACTATTACATGACATAGTCATCATGTTACAAAATATTATTGTGAATTCAAAAGATTGATGGAGATGGAAGATCATAATTTCAAATGCAAGGCATTTGATAGGCTCACTTACCCTTTCTATAGCTCTCCCATGAGTACAAGTACTTACTTTAATCTCTGACCTTGTGTATACTTCCTTCTCTGAACACACCCTTTATCCCCCCCCCCCCCCGACTGATTTTGCTTAACAGAATGCTGCATATTTGATATGCAAGTGTTTGGACTGACCAGAAGTTTGCCAGCTTTTTGGTTACCAGTCAGGTGCTTCATTTCTGGAAGAGAATGAAAAATGTGGCAGGGATGTTGCTCTCTGGACTGTTTATATGACTTTTAGTTCAGCTGGCAACTTCTCTAAAAAGATATTTTCTTGAATGATAAAATACCTAGATGAGAGTGTGCTGAAATTATTCTCCCATTAAACACAATTTACCAGAATATATTTTTGTGAACAGCTCTTACTATCATTTGATGGCGCCTGAAGTTGAATTCCTTTAGTCTGTTGAAAATCCCACCCTAACCTTTTTGAATCTAACCAGGTGTTTGTTTTGAGTTGCTCTGGACATATGGATTCTTACTTATATTTAGGAAAGCACTTGCAATGTTTTACATGGAATTTATTAAACCTCTGCACTAGAGATATACAACAATAAAAAAACAACTCACAAAAGAAACTTAGACTCACTTTATGCCTTTCTCACTCAGCCTTAACCAGGATTTTCCACTAAAATAACCTGCAACCTCAAGTGTTTAGGAAAACTTTACTACTCCAAACACAATCCTTGAACTACAGCCAATATGCTACTTCTAGCACTTTTATTAGAGGAGCACTTTTACCACTTCTGGGATATGACTCACTGAAGTGATAATCATTCACCTCAGGCAGCTTTTTATTGTGGAAAGTATTTCAAACATCAAAGTTAATGCCCTGGAGAAGAAAATTTACTGCAAGTTGGGGGTCACTGCCCTGTGGCAGGCATATGCCCTGGGTTACAGAGACGCCAGAATTACTCAGCAAGCCACAGGCTTTTTCTGTGGCTGTGGTGCAGGTGAATTCAGAGACCTCGAGTACAGTCCTGCAGCTGCTGGGGCAGGTTTCTAACCAGTAGGCAGCTTACTAGATGAGAGTGACTGAGGACACTGGGAAGATGTAGCTAGGTACAGTTACTCTGCTGCCCTTATGCTTTGGAAACCAAATAAGAGTCATCTTAAATATCATGAAGAGTTCAGTCTTACAGTAAGATATAAAATGGTGTCTTTTAGATTCCTGATAATGGAAGCCAAAGCATTTTCTCCGAGCACTGGGGGGCACTGCAACACTGAGGAAGAAACATGCTTCAAAAGGACATTCCAGAAAATAATGAAGGCTTGCAGATATGAGGAGGCACTGAGGGGGGATCAGAAGGCAGCAAAGCACCAATCTTTCATTACTGATCTGGCACGCTCAGTCCTGCTTCAGCTGGAAGCGTTACAGCTTTATATATGTCCTGCAAAGGTCTAGGTGAACCACTACATAGCGAGGCTCTGTAGCTTCAGAGATGTGCTTTTCAAGTACACTCATATTCCTTGAGTACTTGAATTGATTTTTTCCTGTATTACAGCATGTTTGAGATTTTAGTGAACAAAACATACAGCCAATTCTGCCAACCCAAAACACAAAGATAGGTATTCAGGGGAAGGAGCCTCTGTTTGGCAGTTTCAGTCTGTCCACAGTATAAACCTCAATTAGGTCATTAGTTCTTTAGCTCAATAATGTTTTCCTAAAATCCAGTATCAGGTGTCACACTACTTTTCCCTTCCTTCTCCAGACAGACCTTTTAGCTCTTTATGAGCCAAAAGGGAAGGAGAGAATCTCATTAGAGTTGATGGCCCTCCCCTGCTTAAGAGACCAGCAAAGAAACAGAGGAAAAAAAAAAAAAATAAAAGCTTCTCTGTATTGAAAATGGGAAAGAGGAACAGAAATGATTAAGGGGATATTTAAGGTCATTTTAATAGAAATTCCTGCTGTGAATTTCTAAAGCAAATCAGAGACACAGTGAGTAGGTGTGATAGCATTCCTACCTTTACAGTCAGAACATGTATCAAAAAATATAAGCTCCTTACTCTTCTTGCTTTTCCTCCCACTTACAGCATTTACACTCCTTTTCAACTCCAGTTGTCAATTACCTTCCACTCAGACGTTTTAATATATCGTTATTCTGTCACTTTCCATGTTATCGCTCTGTAAATCTCATTACATCTTATTCCTCTCTCATTACAGTCCTGTCCTTTCATCTTCCATTCTGTTGGGAAGTCTCCCTGATCCTTTTGTTTGCCAGTCTCCTACTCTGTTTCTCACCTTCCATTCCAAATCCCCAAGACACTTTTGGTTTCATCTTTGTGCACCATCCCTCACACAGACAATTTTCCCTTTACTATTAGATTTTCTCAAAGTCAGACAGAACCTTATTCCTGTTTGTTTAGGAGATGCCTGCCTGCAGCCATCCCCTGGTAACTCTGCTGAGGTCTCACCAGTTAATAAGGAAGGGAAGAATGACAAGAAGAGAAGTGATCATTGAGAAAGGAGCAAGGCTGTGGTGCAAAACAGGTTTCAAAGCTAAAGGGAGAAGCAGGTAGATTTCCTAGGGATTCTGTGAAATTGCTCTGAAACTCCAATTTCATCCAAAGTAGAAAGATCAGTTTTTTCCTCCTAGGTTACAACAACTGGAAGGCATGCGCATCACCAGTTCTCAGGTCTCTGTCTTAGGGTGGCAAGCAGTGTTTTTACTGATCAGAAAGCTTTTTGCCACCTTGTGAGAAAAAATGATTATAAATACAATTACTTGCAGCAGATAGTGTCAGCTCCCAGAGCCTGGAATGAAGTATTGGGAAATATATGTATTTGTCTTATAAGCCTATGATCTTCAGTCCTATCCATGCTGGGAAGTGTACCAAGTTGAGAAAGCAGAGTTAGATGTCTTTTAAGCTTGTAACAAAACCAAACCAAATTCTTACTTGGCCAAAAATTGCATTCTGTGCCAGATTTCAGCCGTATAAGCTAGTTAGGCAGGACTGAACATGAAAAGAAAGTGATATTTTATTCAGTAATATTTATATCAATACAAACTAAAATTTTGTATCTTAAGCTGCATGGAGTTATCAGTAAAGCTTGCAAAAACACCAGAATGAAATCTCTACTTGAGCCTCATACTGACAGGGCTGAGTTTCTCTGATTCCTGTACTTGATTACTTCTTCCTTAATAGAATAAAGTATCTTCCCAGCTAATAAAAACATTGTACTCAAGCTTATAAAATCTAAAACCAGCCACATTTCTTACTGTCTATCTACTAATGCTTGCGCTAATCTGTGTGAGGGGGGAAGAGAGAAAAAGTCGCAGCTATTTTTGTGATTGGCATCACCAACTGTCTTGTGATAACATTATGCTGGAACCATTCATTCATTGCCCAGTCAAACTTGTTTAAATTAAAAAGGTCAATTAAAAAATGTAGAACAAAGATTTATTTGTTCTGAAGTGAAGAGATGCAGTAGCTGGAAAATGCAAAGTTCTACCACACATAATACAGTTTTTTACAAGTCTGTACAGCGTGTTACAAATTGAAGAATCATTTCTGACTTCAGTATGAAACTAAGCAGTTTTTCATGCTCTAGCTTGTCTAAGTGTATGGGGGCTAACGCAGACCTATGCCACCCTTCTTCATACTGGGGTGAATAGCCAAATACAGCAGGGCATGGAAAGAGCAGGCGATGCATCCTTTAGAACAGTGCTACTCCTTTTCTGCCTGTAAGCATGAGACGGTAGGGAGAAGGCTATGCCTTGCTTCCACCCCTCAATTTATGTTGCAGTAAATGCAGTTTGACAGTGCAAATTTCCCCTTTAGACAGTCCTAAGGGTTAAAAATGGTGCTATGGACTATATAGGTGTTTGCTCATTTTTTGTGACATGAGCGATTTCCTGCCTAGAGGAATGTCATGTGGATGCCCCATCCCTGGAAGCGTTCAGGGTCAGGCTAGATGAAACTTTGAGCAGCGTAGTCTATGGGAAGGATGAAACTAGAGGGCCGCTGAGATGCCTTCCAACCCAGCCCAACCCAAACTACTGCACCACCAGGCAGCTCTGTCTGTCAGATAGCTGAGGTAGTTCCAAACTGTCTGGTTGTCTGTGCTGGCAAATACAAATGCTCAGATGTGGTGTTTCTTTTCTCTTTAGCCTCCTTGAGGGATCAGGTTAATCAATCAATCAACTCAGTCTGATGATTGCACCCGTTCCTGGAACTGGTTTATTGACTACCAAGATGGGTGCTTGCTTCTACTTACTTTTTGGGTACAGACTGCCTTCTTAAGAGCTGAAAAAATGTTTCCAGTTCAAAATGATGCCAATGTACATGGAATACTTGAAATTGTCTCCAATTTATTGTGTTAATGCTGCAGATAGCATAACAACCTGATTTGATTATGCCCAGCATTATTCAGCAAGGGAAGTGCATTCACTCAATGTTGCTAGGCTACAAGCCTTATTTACAGATAGTTAGAAGCTTCCAGGGCAGAGAGAGCTGAAAACCTCCAAGAGCAGATGTAAGAATGGGAAATAATAAATGGCACTAAAGATCCATTAGAATTCATTTTAGTTTGTGTTGTACCATGGGATCCCAGTGAAAGAACAGTTGAACAGTAAACACCTCTGTATTTAACTGATCCACCACACCAAAGGCACTAGAGTTCAAGAAAAGAGAGAGAGCAAAGGGGAAAGAAACCACCAGTACTGCACAGTAGTTAAGACAGGTGTCAAATTTGACATAGAGATTTGATTTTTGGAAGTCAGAAACTGAAAAACCACGAAGAACGCATGTAAGAACAGGAAGATGCACCTACAGAGGAGTCTATTAACAAAGAATAAGAGGTCCTTAGTTGGGCCACTCTAATGAAACCAAGTCTTCTTATTTGCATTTTGTTCTCACTATTTCAGCTGGACACACACCTACCTTGGGCCACCCCTTGTTTAGCAATGTGGCTACCCAGGAAGAGAAGTCCTGTCTCCAACAAGCTTCACACATTTTAACAATTACAAAGCACTCCTACCTGCAGCACCTCACACGTTGTCCCCAGGATCCTTCTCCAGCTTTGTCTCTGCTTTCTCCTGGACAATGAGCCATGAAATAAGAGCTGTCCCACAGGTCTGGACATGGCAGGCAGAGCCAGGGGTTGCAACATGGTCCACCCGCAGCCTCAGCAAAGAAGACGGACCTTGTGTCCAACCAGGAGCAGCAGAAGACAGGCTAGGGACCGGACTATAACACAGGTCCAAGGTCCAGCCAGGAAACAAGCTGCTGGCAGCACTGATCTATAGAGCACCTAGGAGGCATAGCTGGAGAAAAGCACAGCTGCCCCACAACCCAGTAGAAAAAAAACAGGCCTCAGACCTGAGCTTAAATGGTGTCATGGGCTTACGAGCAGAGAATTCATGGGTAGAGGTCCCAGGTGAGATGATTCAAAGGAATTAAGGCCTCTTGGTGCCCTCTGGGCCTTGACACCCTTTATCCATTTTTTGGGTTTTCCAACAAATAAAGTGACAATGTGCGCACTCAGGCCTGGGTCTGAGTGACTGTACGTCGGGGGTATCATCTAAGTGCGCAGGTTCCTTGTGCTCCTAGATTAAGCGTAGAAATATGTTTTATACTAATGAAACAGTTTACCTGCACAGAAAAAGTCTGATTTATGGAACACAGCCACATCAAATTCAGGGCAAAAATAGATTTTTCCCTGAGATAGCTTGAATCCTGTCCTGTGAGGAAACAGGTATCTGCATCTCCAAAATAAATCACTTCCACATCTTCAGCTTCAGATCTAGTGGGTTTAGAAATATATTTGTCTTGAAGTTGTTACTGAAATGTATGTCAGCACACATAAGTTTGCATACCAGCAGCCTTAATGAAAAAATCATAGAGATACAGAAGAATGGCTTGTCCCGGCTGAAGGAATATGGGAGGAAATTTTAAATGGCTGAAATGCTGGATCAGGATGCTAACCATAGCTGTAAGCCTGATGACTAAAACTTGCTGAACTTTGTGAGTCATATTAGGCTGTACATCCCTTACCCCGACTGGCTGGGTGCATTCATGTCAGTGTGATACAATGCTGGAGAGGTAAGAGGATCTCAGCTGAGAAAAAGAGCACATTAAAAAACAAAGAGGGAAACAAGTAAAATGTGTTTACAGCCTGCTCTGTTGGTTTGCAGCTGCCATGCAATAACACCCATCACTTGAATGTTTAAGGCTCTATTACTCAAGCAGAGGAGTGGCAGTAGCTGCAGGCACAGAAGCAAATTTACTCCATTAACCCTCAAATACCACCTGGAGGAACTTCTCATCTTCTCTGGAGTTCCTTTGTTTTATAGTAGTGTAACAGAGGAGAGAGCTTGAGTCATCTAATTCAGACACAGCGGGTGAGAGAAAAAGAAGCAGAGTGTAGGTGGCATCATATGCAGGGAACCCATTAGTACCTTCTTGCTCGCAAGGAATTTGCTATGGGGCTGTGCATCTTTGACAGGCTCTCCCAAACACATCAGTGAACAGGACACACAGCAGCCTCTGAATTGTGGCTGATCATTGCCCATACCCAGCAGCCTGCCCCATCTTGTGTGCTGGCTCTGGAGATACACAGCCTCTCGCAGATTGTGGTGACCAGGTGACTGCTGGCACGCTGCCTCTCTGCCAGGGAGGGGGGCCAGAAGTGTGTATGCTTGTGTATGTCACCATGTCACCCTCCAGCAGCAGCACTCACAGTGGTCACCAGATGTATGGGCATTGGCACCTGAGTCAGTTAGAAGCTGGATGGAAAGGCTGCTCTTCCACTACCGGGGCTTCACCCTGCACTAAAACTATGTTCCCTATCACTGTAGCTTAGGCAGCTCCTGAGAAGGTCAGTTTGCTCCACACAAGGAGTCTTATTCTGTGGGACCTCATCCTTTCTGTGCACAGAGATGGAAAGCAGGTGCCTAGTCAGGGTCATGGATGTTTTGAGGTGCTGCAGAAGTGAGCTGAGGAGCATTAAAATGTACAGGGTCCTGACAGACTTATAATGACTAAAGATTTTTGTGCTTTAAAAGTGCCACTAACCACTTCAGGCACCTTTAATGTCTGAACTGCAGAGTTTGGATTAATGACTTTCAGAGATGATTTACAGCTTATTTGTGTTAATACAGACCTTAATTTCTCTGGTTGTTTTTACCGTGGTGAACTAATAGCACCCCCTGGCAATAGCATGGATGTTTCTATTAGATATGCATTCTCCTTATGAAAGTCTAATGCTTGATATCAACTGCTTGAGGGGAAAACCCCGGCTTTTTCTGGAAAACTATATGAAAATTTGGTTGTATTGCATTTATTATAGCATTAAAATTTAGTCTGTGCTGAAAAATACAGGAAAGAAATTAATGTATCAACCACTGTGTTTTCTGTATGTAAGGGTTGAACAACCCCACAGAATTTCAAGTTCCATGATGAGATTTTTTACTCTCTAAAAAACAACTCTGCCTTTTTTGCCTTGCTCAACTATGACAGAAACATTTAGCAAAAGTGGAGGATTCTTAGGTTTATTTAAAAGAAATAAGTTGTAAATTTATCTATCAATTTCAGCCAAATATGTGTGATTGGAAATTTACCACTTCCAACACCATTTATTACAGAAAATATAGAAATTTTACATCATAAATTCAATTATTTAAATTTAGTTTCTTATTTTTTTTTTAAAGTAACATTTCCCTTTCTTTAAGATAAGTCTCACTTTCTTAAGTGACAAAATAGAAAAAAAATAACCCCCACTCTCTTGTTGCTATAAGTTAAATTGCTATTGGGTATAGTTGAACTTTTTTTAAAGAGGCAGGTGGTTTTCTTGATTAAGAGAGACAATGGTTTTGAAAACCCAAACCAATTAATGGATCTTAATATTGATAGGGGGAAACATTTAGTCTGGCCTTGATCCATCACTGGAATAAAAAAGAAAAATGGCATGAATTGTAAGTGGATGTGAGCTGGGTACTACCTGAAGCCCTGAAATACTTAGTTGATGTACTCATCTTAACCTATTACTCCAGCAGTCTCAGGCCCCTAGTTCTGGACAATCCACATTCTCGTTGCATCCACTGATCATCTGAAACTAATTCCTGCAAGACATCCAATTTTGGAACTGAAAAAATCAGCATATCACTGTGAAAAACAATGAGAACTTATAGCACTACACCCAACATGTGAGTATTTCCTAGCTGTCTTTTCAGTAATTAGGACCCAGTGTTTTGAAGAAGAGAACTTTGGCAATTCCTTTTTGAAGAAAAACTGGCATAAGGAGATAAATCCTATTTGTAATAGGTGTTCAATGAGGTTTGAAATAATTTCAGACTGTTAGCTCTCAGGTAGTGCTCATGTATGCTTATAATTTCTGAAGTTTCTGATTTTATCATTGTCTTCCCTGAAATTTCTTGGTTTTATTTGCCAAGGCCTAGCACAGACCTAAAGTTGGAGGAGTGAGAGAAGAAATAGAAAACCTGCATAGATTCTGGAACCCAGGTAGACTTCCCTATATATTTTAGTGAAGGCTTTTATTCTTTTTTGTACTTTTTGCTGCCTGCATCTGGAATAATTTTCCAGGAAAGAGATTCCCTTTTCTTACTCACTTCTTTTTCTTCTAATATTTTTTTCCTTTGTGCTATTTTGGAAAAGTAATAAGATGCAAGTAGGTTACTCTTATCTGAAGTGGCTTTATAAGTAGGACAAAGTCTGAATCTCTAAGCACAAACTTGCACAAAATTTATAGAACCTTTTTTTTCTTTTTTTGTTAAGTTTTATTAGTATTGGTATTATATAACACAAAGTACAAGACTAAAACGAAACAAAACTCCAAATAGAGGCAGCACTAATTCTATTATGCCTCACCTGGTTTTAAAAGAAGCAGTTGTGAAGTGTGATTGTTTCCTTTTTTTTTTCAGGTGTTTCTTCTGAACCCTTTGGTTTTGCAATGTGCTTGGAAATATCATTGGAACAGACTTATTATGACAGCAGAAGTGTCTTATTAAAAGTTGACGATCTTGTGGTGTCATTTCTACTCTGCTTCTGTTCAGAGACAGCAGAAGCACAGATCAGATGCACAGCTATAGAGGTGCACAGGAGTGGGGAGAGCCCATCTTACGTCCAGAGAAAGTTTGGGCTGTAATTCATAAACGCAGTCAACCTTGCCAGATTTGGTGCCTTGCTCATCTTCTCTAGACAGCTTTTCCTGCTCAGTCTGATGTCTCACTAGAGATATCAAGCCCTTCTGTAAGAGAGAAACCCTCTTATTTTCCTTATGCTTTGTCATAGCTCTAGGCTACAACAGAGTAGAGCTCTCGGCTCTAGCTTGTCCCATTTTTTTCCAGAACCTTGTGCTAGTGATTCACAACATCTTTGCTGTCAAAAAGCCACAATTTAGTGGGAAAGCATGTGACGCAACGGGGTTGAAAGGAGAAGAGGTGATTTAAACAGAGCACTATGACAGATCTCCATCTGTGCAGTTCAGCTGTCACATGTGGCCTCCTGGATGGGAATTTAGAGTGTGCTAATAGGCTGCAACATTTCCAAGGTGTATAAACAGCAAATGCTTCTCTTGATGTATGACTTGCAAAACATTGTAACAGTCTTAAAAATTTCACAAAATGACAAACAAAGAAAAGTTTTATGTAAATTTTGGGGGGAAAGTATTGAAGAGAAATGGATAGAATCTTAAAGGAAAAAAAAGTAGGTGCTAAATTTATTGTCCATTGAAGTGGCAGATGACTGGGAAAAATAGGAAATCAAATCAGATAATCTTCTTGTTAAGTGTAATCTAGAATTTCACTTGATTGTCTTAGTTTTCTCTTTTGCAATCTTGTCCTCAGGAACTTAGTACTTTGCTAAAGGAAGGCACATTTAAGCCTGTTAGGTTTCAGATGAAGCCAAATGAAAATGGATCTACTGCAGGTATGAGCTACCTCGGGGATTCAAAGTCAAGTAAAAGTTCTGTGTGTATTTCTGGGTCCTGAGATGTACTTAGAGAACTCTGAGAACTGCTATTCATAACCTGCCTAGCCCAAATTTTGACACTATGACAAATTTTATACTACTGGATATTAGGCCATTGTAAACTTTCCCTGGTGGGCATGAAAGAGAACTGTTTTACTGTGGGAACACAGTGAAAGAAAATTGCTTTAAAAACACTTAAGAAGTGTTTTTAAAAGGAAGTTAAACATTTCTCCAGCTAACCAAAAGCAGTTTTTGTATGGCTAGTGGTTTAGGAAGAGAAAGCTTGCATATATCCACAGCATACTGTCAATAGAGCTAGTGAACTCTCTCATAGCTTCTCCCAGGCATCAAAACTGAAAGTCTAATCTTTGAAGGGAGCTGAAAGGTCATATTTGACCATGCTCCTACATGAGGTTTTCATGAAGACTGCCAAAGCAAATAGGAGTCACTAGACTGTGGTACACACTTTTTTGCTTTCAAGGTATAATGATACATTAAAACTTCAGAGAGAAAAGTTCTCATTGTTTCAAAAGACACCTAAATATTGCTTTATTTGTTTAACTTTCAAGAGACAGATTGTGTTGTTTGATATTTGCTCAACCACCAGAACACTACTCAGAATTGCTTGAGAAATAGCATTTATAGTTCATTCTTAGAAGGAAACTGCAGCTGATTTAGCAAGATCAGTTTCTGAATCTGAGATATAAAGTTCCTCCTAATGAGGCACGAGATCTACCTTGTGTATGCATCACCAACAGTAGAGCTGCAGGCAGAATGGGTTTCAAAAGGCAATAGGAAATGGTTTATGTTTTCCTAGTGAAATTTTTGACAGCTATTAAGGCAGCTAAACTACATTTTTAGAAGAGATCACATTTTATTTAAATTTTATTTAGCTATTTTCTTATGCAAGTAAACAAGTATTGTATTGCCAGAATTGCTTAAACGTTCCTTTTATGATAGAATAACTTATGAAAATCTATGAGCCAGGCAAGATCTTGCAAATGCTTGCAACAGTTCTTAGCGCTTATATCTCATGCTTACTAACAAGAGGTGACAGATATATTTTTCAGCACTGCTGAAACTTGGACAAAAATATGTTTTCATGCCCTGCTACTGAAAAGCCCTGCAATGGCCACATCACAGTGTGCCTGTCACATGTCGTCACAAGGGTATGGCCCATGCTGTATAACTGTGGACAAGGAAATTGCTCATCTGAAGCAATGGATTTTTGCCTCAGCTTGTTCCAGAAAAAAAGGAAAAAAAATAAATCCCTACATTCATGAAATTCATTCTGATACAGAAAGTGATATCTATAAATGAGCAACTAAATATTATATAAAAGCTCTGTACATGGGTATAGGGAATGGTACCAAATTATCCTAATCAAAAATTGGACAGACTGCAAGTTGTACTGTATAACACAAAATGCAGATCCAAAATTTGGACAGCCTGACAATACTTTGCACTCTTCATGTTTCATAAATTATTGAATCATACAGCAGTAACTTACTGGGCTGAATTTGTTATGCATGGTTAAAATGTCTTCCCTCTGTAGTTCAAGAAAATGGAGTAATATTCTGATAACTGCATAAGCTTTAAAACAGATTAGTCATTTAAAAACAATTACTATTAATGGGGTGCTACTCTATGAATAGTAATCAGCTCCTTTATTTTTTTCTTCAGAAAACTACATTATAAGGAAGTGAAAGTTGTAAATAGCTATAAATTCTTTCTGACAGAAAGAGAAGAGAGCTGAAAGACTCCTACTATGTTTCCAACTGTATTTATATATATTCAGAGAAAAATAGAGAAAAGTGTGCTGAAAGTGGATTCTTTGTATGACAATCTAACCGGCAAAGAATAAAATTAGAGTACTCAATAAACCAGCAGAAAAATTACTGTAAGCTCTGTGGATTCCTTCTGCAGAAAGACAGCCAAAAGTAACCCTTCTTGCCTTTCTCTCTCCCTATCTTTTCACACTGAACTCTTGGAAATCAGGAACCTTCTCCCACAGTAAGGGAGAGCTACTCTCTTAGCTTAGATACATCCCTGAGGGAACGCATCCAGTGCACAGCAACAAACATCTCCAGTCTGCAGCACAGAAGGGAATTGTCACTAGCTGCCAGAAAAACATCATGTTTTGTTTTTCAGCAGCATGACCTGGTTGCAATTGTGAAATGTACCAATATGAAGAAATACAGAGTTTATTTCTTCTCCAATTGAACAAAGTGCACAAAATAGACTTGACAGTCAAGAAATATAGTATTACTTTATTTTGTATCATTTCATGCCATATTTTTGATTAGCAATCTGCACTGCTTCTAGGACCTTTACCCCAGCCAACTTTTCTATATTTTGTCTTTAACTGTCATTAACCCACTAAAGCTTTAGAAGCTTTTACAAAAGATACTTGTGCAAACTGCTGGTGCCTGTGCCACCATGGAAGTCCCGTGCTGTAGTGGGTTGCCTGCCTGGATCACGCAGGATGATGCACAATTACCCAAATGTTCTTGTTATTCACCTCTCTTTAGAGGAGTAAGGCTTTATCAAAAATAAAAGTGGGTTGTCAGTGGTGGATAAGCTGTGCTCTGAGCTGGTGTTCTGAGTCAAGCTGTGTTCGTGAAGCACTGTGTTCTCTTACACTTCTGTCATTTAAAATCTTTGGTGAATTGAAAAAAATGATAGTATGAATAAAATTCTTGAGTCTGGTTTCAGTGAAATACAATAACCTATGAACTACACATCAAATAAGATGGATAATTTCTTTTTTCTGGCCTTAAAAGTTATGAAACTATGGAGCAAATAGCATGTGCAGTCTGACATTGCTGTGTGCATCACAATGGCTGCTGGAGATGTGTTTCCCCATGTGGCACCCTGAATGCTTCAGTCACTAAAACCAGTTACCTCAAATCTAACTTATATTAAACATTCAGTATACATATTTTTGAGCCTGACACCTAGTGACACTTTTCTACCATACCGATAATGCAAGAAGAAGGTTTACATCACTATACTTGAAATGCAGCCACTACATGGAGGCAGGGAAATACATGTTTAACATTTTTGATCAATTTTCTCTTTCCTTCTTTTTAAATAGTCTCAGTTTCAAGACTTATAGCTAAAAGGATCACCAGGAGCCAAGTGTCTCAAATGTAATAGTGCTCTGGAAAATATGTTTGCAACTGCTCAGAAGTAGATGCTTGCAGAAATTTACAATTTCTAAAGGCTTAAAAGAGGCTGGGAATATTGACTAGTTCCATGTGCTCTTCCCACACTAACATGTAGTCTTGTGCAAAGAATGTTTTTTCCAACTAGAAGAAATCTACTTTTCGGGCCTGGTAGATTCACTAGATTTTTCAAAAACTACCTGAATTTCTGTTCCAGTTTGGCTGAGATTGGAAACTATTTGCATTATTTCATGTGTTCAGTAACTATTTCAGTGATGACTTTTTCTCTCCCTGTAGTTGGCTTCGGCTAAATACATTGAGATAGGAAGGTTGATCTAACAATTTAAAGCCATTCACACTTTGACCTTGCACATATAATGCTCCTTTGTTGGTGGGGCTTCCAGTTTAGTCATTAACAAAGGTTAACAAAGCAAATTGTTAAAATAAGGGCAAGGATGCTGTGCTGATTTAAAAGATCTGCTTGATTCCAGTTAGTTGATTTTTTTTTCCATTTGACATTTTGAATTTAATACTGCATATTACTTTTGAATTTCCCACCTAGTCTAAATACTGTCGATTAATGCTGAAACATTACCAGAGAACCTTGAGTAGAAGGGCTGTGCAATGTTTAAACACTGCATAAATACTCGTGACATGGGACCCACTTCTCCCCAGCATGTCTTCCACTGAAGATGCTGAACAAGGCAAGAACTGGCTGGCTGTGATGCTGATGTCAGAGGTGTATTGCTATGTATGCTAACAATTATAATTATATTTTTAAAGAATTGGGCCTGATGCAACTTGGGACTTTTTTATAAGAAGCTGAACAAGAGACATCAGTGTGATATTTTTCTAGTGTACAGAAGTTATAGTTTTAATTCACCACCACTATTAAAAGGATGATAATTGCTAAGTGTCTTCTATTACTTCCTTCCTTTCCTCTTCTTAGCCTGCTTTGATTTAAAGAGAGTCCCTGTGATCCTTTGGCTTAAAATCATGTAAAGTATCATAAATGGGTATTCTGAATCAAATAGGTTTATTTTCCTCAAGATCATTAATGTATCAGCTGGCACATTTAAGGATTAGCTAACCCCATTAAAAGAGCTGACATACTTTCATGGCATTTTGGTCGAAAATACATTTACCCAGTGCAAAGATCAGGAGACATTGGAAGCTATGGAAAGCACTAAATTAATACATCCATCTGGTCTGTAATTCCTGTGTGACCATTATTTTACAAGCCAATCTTGGACGTTTTGTCCTTTAATTTAAGCAAAGTCAGTCTGAATCGGGAACACCAGCTGATGGACCTGTATGAGTCCTTGTAAGGGAAGCATGACTGAAATTAAAACATTACTATGGATGTTTCTGTTCTTATCAGCTCATTTCACAAAAGCAGGGCTGTTTCCAGAAAATAAAAATTAAGACAGTGTAATTCAGAACCTAATGTGACAGCATAAATACAATATTTCAAACCTCCAGATTTTCCATTCTTGCATTAGATGTCTGTGGAGTCTTAATCAATTGCCATGAGTGGGAAGTGAGAAAAAAACGGTTAAAATACCAATGGCCAATAATGCTTTTCAGCAGTAAGACCCTAGCGTGTGGTTTCATTTGTGAAAACAGCATAGTTGATAATAATTGTGGGAATTTTGGTAAAAAATCTAAGGTAGACAAAGTCCTCTAACGCTGTTTCCTGTGAAAAGCTCTACAGCTGTCTTATTGATTCCTTACACTCTCTACTTGTGTCTTTTTCTCTGTATTATACACTCTAATTCTATCCTGCCCCTCTACTCTGCTCTTGTGTACAAGTACAAATACTACTTGGAGTACTGTGTGCGGTTCTGGTGCCCTCAACATAGAAAGGACATGGAGCTGTTAGAGCAAGTCCAGAGGAGAGCCATGAGGATGATCAGGGGACTGGAGCACCTCCCATATG
Organism: Psilopsiagon aurifrons; assembly: GCA_025447955.1. Taxonomy (NCBI): domain Eukaryota; kingdom Metazoa; phylum Chordata; class Aves; order Psittaciformes; family Psittacidae; genus Psilopsiagon; species Psilopsiagon aurifrons. Next base: position 26,339 of record JAOEHY010042480.1, read on the forward strand.
AAGACAGGATGAGAAAGTTGGGGCTGTTCATCCTGGAGAAGAGAAGACTGCGTGGAGACCTCAGGGCAGCCTTCCAGTATCTGAAGGGGGCCTATAGGAATGCTGGGGAGGGACTCTTCTTTAGGGACTGTGGTGATAGGACAAGGGGCAATGGGTTCAAACTTAAACAGGGGAAGTTTAGATTGGATATGAGGAAGAAGTTCTTTACTGGAATGGTGGTGAGGCACTGGAATGGGTTGCCCAAGGAAGCTGTGAATGCCCCATGCCTGGCGATGTTCAAGGCCGGGTTGGAGAGAGCCTTGGGTGACATGGTTTAGTGTGAGGTGCCCCTGTCCATGGCAGGGGGGTTGAAACCAGGTGATCTTAAGGTCCATTTCTACCCTAACCATTCTATGATTCTATTATTCTATGATTTCTGTCTTCTGCATGAACAGTAGAACCTCTGTAACAGCTACAGTAGAATCTGGCATCTATCACTTTAAAGCTTTGAGAGAAATCAAAAGGGCCTTTTTTAAAAAGAAAAAATGGAAAAAGATTTCAATATAAGGTCCTTGAACTATGTTTGAATGTATGTCAAGAGGAACAATTATGGTGGTATGCAACATTAGATAATCTACAGCTAAGATGAATTAGTGGTAGTCCAAGATTGCAAAATTACTGAAGAAGCAGCAGCAATTTAGCAAAAATTGCTTTACAGCAGCACATACTTAGTGCTTGCGAGTCTGGCTGAGATCCAAAATTAAGAGACTACTCAGTGGAAGCTTGAATTTAAATTACATTTTGGGGCAGTGTCTTATGAAAGTTCCTCACTAGAAAGTGTTTGCACTTGTTTAAAGTACTAAGTTAAAGCAACATTTACTAGAACTGAATTTATGTCCATTCTGAATTAACCGTTCCATGCTAGACATTTTGTAGGAGTAATGTCCTGACGCAGCTTCTACTGTTTGATTACATGTGTAAGCAAAATTATCAAAGGGAAAAAGAATGGATTATTATGAATGTGAGCTGGAGAGGCCTGAAGCATCTCCGATATGTGATGAGCACCCTAAAATAACCTTGAGTAGAAAAGCTGCTGAAGCTGAAGTGGTTTCGAGTGTCTGAAGTATCAAGCCTTCTTAAGCATGATTTAAACTGCTGTCATGGGAAAACTTTAATTGTGCTGCTCATGCAGCTTGCCTCATGACATCTATTAATATTGGCAGAAGATATGCTCATGCATGCCTAACACTGAGCATGTCATATCACTCCTTGCCGCTACTAGGAACTGGTACCTACTGTTATGTGAAAAAACAGTGGCTTCTGACACATCCTGTTAGTGGAAAAATGTGCACTGCTACCACGTTTGGAGAGTCGTAGTGTTTTTGCTGTAACAGTAGGGCAACAAAGTGCTGTTCAAATGACAGAGAACAGCCAAGTGTTCAGACTTTACTTGTCTTTATAAGGGCAAGTGGACAGACTTTAGCCATTAATGCCAGGTAGTGGAACACTAGGACATTTCATTGTAAGAGATAAAAGCCCAGTGATTTCATTGCAAACGCAATAGGAATCATGAAAGATGCCTAATGCCTTCTGAAAATTATAATTATCATGTCCCAAGCAGGAACTTATGCAAGCTGTCATGGAATGAATCTTGGTTTTAGTTCTGCAAGCAGTTGGTTGAAGTGCCAATTGCAAGATACTCTACTGAATCAATCACATCTTCATGTGAGGGCTGGAAACACCAGTTCTTTACACAAATTGGCAGCACTTTGGTTGTTTTGGTTTGTTTTTTGTTTCCAAGGAAAAATAATTTTAAAGCGCTTAAAAGTTTTAATTGAGGAAACTTCCAAATAGGAGTGAATTTGAGAACTGAGGTCTGTGAAGCTGGATACCTGACTGCCTTCAGAGAGAGGGGAAGGGAGGAGGAAGAGACTACACTTTGTTTCTTTAAAGAGGGAAGAAATATTGTCACCTTGATCTGAGTTTGAGGTCCTTAAAAATGAGTCATAAAAATATGTGAAAATCGGTTTTAATAAAAGGCATAAGACAAAACAAGTTAATCTGACCAGAATATAGGAAAAAATAAATTTTCTCTTTAGAAAGTTTTATTTGCCAGACAAGTAGCTCTTTGAGGATCCTACTTACATATTCTCTGTACCTCTAAAAAGGGTGTTTATAACTGATCCAAGATTTTATATCATTATCTTATCATAGAATAGTTAGGGTTGGAAAGGACCTTAAGATCACCTAGTCCCAAGCCCCCTGCCATGGGCAGGGACACCTCACACTAGACCATGCCACCCAAGGCTCTCTCCAACCCGGCCTTGAACACCACCAGGGATGGAGCATTCACAATTTCCTTGGGCAGCCCATTCCAGTGCCTTACAGTGAAGAACATCTTCCTTATATCCAATCTAAACTTCCCCTGTTTAAGTTTGAACCTGTTACCCCTTGTCCTATCACTACAGTCCCTAATGAAGAGTCCCTCCCCAGCATCCCTATAGGCCCCCTTCAGATACTGGAAGGCTGCCCTGAGGTCTCCACGCAGTCTTCTCTTCTCCAGAATGAACAACCCTAACTTTCTGATCCTGTCTTCATATGGGAGGTGTTCCAGTCCCCTGATCATCCTCATGGCTCTCCTCTGGACTTTCTACATTAGTCCAGACGAACCATACTTAACTCTGTATTTAGGTTATTTAATATAATTCAAGGTTGGGTGACTATCAGTGTGACACATAATCAGTTCCTAATAAAGAGGCAGCCTGCTTTTACTGGAGAGATTCCCAGGATGCAGATCATGTCATGCATTTCATTGCCTCTAAAGTCTGTTTAGGATGAAATAAAATTCATCCTTGCATAAAGGTCCTGCACGGATACTTTTGTGACATCTATGTCTCTTTAGACCCCAGAGCAGTAACAAAAGTATAGGCAAACTATCTATTTTTCTAACATCCTTCACCTTCTGTGCACCCACTGTACCAGGCCGAATATGTGGTTTTAATCAGCTGCTTGGAAAAGGAGCTCCAAGGTACGCATTCTTTTAGAGAAGAAAAAAATATCATAAAGCATACAGTGTATGGATTATAAGAAAAAGTAATGAAGACTTTCAAACAGCTGAAACAATTGCTCCTTCTTGTTGAGTTTTCCTCAGTAAATTTCAGAATCTGCTCTTTGAGCTAAAGCAACTTTGAATCACTGTGAATGGTTGCCAGTGTAAGATGGAAGCAACATGGCAAAAAGGTATATACATTTTAAGAGAATGGTTGACATTCAGATTTCCTGTGCACAGTGTCTGGCTATAGAAGCCTTCTCACTATCAGTTTTCATGAAATATTCTTTTTTTGAAACAAAGTTTTAAAAAATGACAATTAAAATTTACACAGGGAGCTGCAGAGCAGTCAGTCTCACCTCTGTGTTTGGCAGCATCCTGGAGCAAATTCTTCTGGAAGTCATGCTAAGGCACATGAAAACCAGCAAGATGCTCAGTGACAGCCAGCATGGCTTCACTAAGGGGAAATCCTGCCTGACCAATTTGGTGGCCTTCTATGATGGGGCTACAGAA
>JAOEHY010042483.1:0-36607 GCA_025447955.1 Psilopsiagon aurifrons
GAACAGCTATTTTGGGTATGCTCCTGCTATATATAGAGTCTCCCTCCTTCCCACCCCTCTTTTCTGGTAAATCCCCTTGGCTTGCTACAGAGTGGTATTGCATGGGAGGGAATTTTTTTCCAGTCCCAGCAGTAGTTTCTAGTTTGATTCAATGCAGTTCATATCCAGAAGGACCTTTAAATGGCAAAACTGATAAGATTTTATTAATACCAATGTAAAAGTCTTAGGTTTGGGTTTTTTGTTTGTTTTTTTGTTTGGTTGGTTTTTATCCTCAGGACACTAAATTCCACACATTTAATTGAATAAAAGGATCACTCCTTCCAGGGAGCAGAAACCTCACAGAACCTCTCTGCTATATTTATCCACCTATGTTCAGATAAATACCTGCCTGCTTCAGCCTTATGTCCACGTTCGGTAAAGCACAAATCCAAGCTCACATTAAAAAAAGGTGTTTTTGTTTCATGAGAAGCTTACCCCACTTCCTTCAGGACACTTTTTGCAGCTATCGTGAAAGAAAGGACTGTATTCTTTTAATAATACTCATGTTCAGAGAGTTCTGTTGATTTACAGTTTTGATACAGGAAAATCAGATATGGGTATTGATCTGTCCTTATTCAGTTCTTTTTTGGTTAATTCAGTGGGTTTTCCTGCACTGCTTCAGTACTGCTTCGTAGTTCCCAGCATGATCTTTAACACTTTTGTGCAAATTAGGGGTCATATTCAGCCTCTCTCCAATCCTTGGATAGTGGCTGGCTTTAATTACAGAATGTGTATTTGTTAAGTAGCTCAGATGCTTTATTTTTATTTCCAGGCTCACAGGTTTCAGGAGAATGCCTCTTTCTTTGGGGATTATTTTCATTACCCCCACATGAATCCTTCATCAAGATGCTTCGGTTTATCTTCCTTTGACACTTTTTACTTTTGTCAGCAAAATTATCATTAGTATAATCATATTGCCATCTTGCTTTTCTTTTCTTTCTTCTTTTTTTTTTTTTCCCCCAAAGCTCTGAGTCTTAATGTTGGGATTTCAAAAAAGTGTTTGGAGTGGGAAGGGCAGGAGCTTATTTGCAGAAAGGAAAAAAAAGAAAAAAAACATAAGGACACTTTCTTTTCCCACAGAAAGTACTTTGCAGTTTCCTCTGCAGCAACTTCAGAATCACGACCTTTAAAAATAAATCAGTTCCAAAGCAGATAAAACATAGTAGAGAGATTGTGGGAACCCAGCAGATAATGGTGTGCATATACGCAGATGACCCATCAGTATACCCACTACTTAGAAATGGCTTGTTCCCCAGTGATCCCTAATGAATGCATGATCCCGTAAGCATGTAAGGCAACATGGCAGGTGGCCAGCTGCCTCCAGGCAGCCTGTGAAAGGTCATTTGCATAACCAGACAAGCCAGGGATAATTCACTTAAACATTTCTTTTATCTGACAAAGTCTTAGGGTGGTGTCTTTGTGAAGACAGCAGGCTTCTGCTTTGCCTTCCCTAGAAGAGAGAAGGTGCTGAGGTAAGATAGGGGCTGGAAATCAGTGGCTGGGGAGTCACTTTCAGCCTCAAATCTTTGAAGATAAGTTTTTGTGCAGAATTAGAATATCAAGCCAGGAATCAATTCCTTTAGAATAAATTGAAGAAAGACATTTTTCTGTGTTATCTATAATTCCAGTAGGAGTTTTGTATATGAAGATTGCTGAACATGAAGGTCATTTATAAGCCTATTTGTAGTGTTCTACAAGATTTCTAGAAAAAAGCCCCTTGTACTTGCACTTTAATATTGCTATTTTCAGTAGCGATGGGACCAGATGACTTTCTGAGGTCCCTTCTGACAAATTATTCTATGACTCTGTGACCTCAATGTCATATGCTGAGAAAAAAAACAAAACAAAAGGTTTGTGAAAATAACTTGGCACCAAGTTCCATCTTCCTTTGTTCTTCCGTCGGACAGATCTCAGCTATAGCAGTCCTGAGCATGACTATTGACAGCAATGACTCCTTTCTTGCTGCCTGTCAAAATGGAACGATGAATGTGGCTTGGGAGGACTGAAACTGGGATGTTCTTTGGGGCTGAGCAGAGCAACAGCTCTGAGATGTCTATGCCTTGAATGGAGTCTTCTGTACTCTTTTTTTCTGGGATGTTTTAATTGGCTCCTGTTGTCTTTCAGTGCACATGTAGCAACTGGACTTGTCAAGAATAAACATTAGCTCATAACCGTTCTATGCTGCTTTAATAAGCACGTTCTTCTATCTAGCTAAAATGGCTTCCTGCTGTTTGCTTTCAAGCTAAAACATATATAAATCCTATGCAATAAATATTTATAAATTACACATCTGACAAAACTCACTATTCTTATAGTGTCTTTGGAGACCATCTTAGAAACCATAGGTATCTCTAATGTCAACTTAAGTGATCCTAGTATCTTGGCACATACACCATGCAGACCGTCTTGTGACTCTCATTTCCCTTTTTTCCAGTGTAAAGTTACAAAAGTCTCTTGATGCTTTTCCTATATCTTGCACTTACTATTAAATGCAAAACTCAAAAATTGAGCAAAGTTCTTCCAAAACCATGGTATTTTATAAAAGGCATTGAATTACTCTGATCTCAGTAGAACTACTGCAATTGATTTCTTCACACATACTGTCCCTGCTTGTATCTTGCTAGGTGCATGTAGATTGTGCATGTTTAAATGGGTATGCTAAATGTTGAATAGTCTAGCCAATTGTAGCTTTTAGACACACATAGTCTAATAAGACACATCTAGAATCCTTTTGTCTGGACTTCAGATTAGATTTACTGGAGTCTCATGACTCTAGGCAGTGAAAAATTCCAGATCAATAGCCAGAAAAATCAACTCAGGTAACTGATAACATGCAAAAACTTACTGCCAAATAATAAATAGTAACAACTAGAACTGACAGATACTGAATGGTCTAATGTACCCTAGATACCTAACCAGATTGTAGAATAAAATAAGTGAGGGAAAACACCAAAAGGTTCCTTTCTGTTAGAATTTGCACATTCCACTTAGAAATAAGTCTATGCAGTCTTTCAGATTATTAAAGATGAGTCTTGCAAATAAGTCCAAAAGGCAGTCTTTGTTTCTGGTAGGGAAGAATAGTCATGCCCCAAGTACCCAGTGCTACATCCCAACAGCTTCAGGAAGCCCCTGAAGTTATGTTTGCGTCCTAGTGATTCTTTTCTGTGCTTCTACCCAAGGACTTAATCTGCATGCAAGCCAAAATCTTCATACAATCTTGTCAGGGAAGTTCGGGGCAGAGCTTTGCAGAATCATATCTGTAATCTACAAGTCTGAACATCACTTGAATACTAAACCACGCACATCTTGCAGAGATGCAAGGATTAAACAGGAGACTCGACAATTTAAATCTTAACTCAGGGGACATGTAAGGCACATGCAAATATTTAGCTGAAGAGCACATTTCCATACCCCATATGCAATCTGTGCACCACATGATCTTCTCATTTTGTCAGTTTATAATAAAGTTATATTGGCATTTTGAAATACAGTGTGATTACTGGAGTGAAAGAGAGTAGGATGAATACTGTGCAGTGTACATTTTCTGCTGTGGTGGGTAAGAAAGATTTAACTCACTAACTCCATTGTCATCTGGAATTCAGCTCTGAAATACCTTTGCGAAGTTTCTAGAAATATGTTTATGTGCTCTTATAAAAGTGGCAGATCATCTGAATTTGAAAAACACAACTTATTTCATATTTTTCAAAGCATATGTAGAAGTAAGCACTGATAATGTACGAAAGAAATCTGCTTTGCACTTGCAGTCACTGTGTAAATTTTTTGAACCTTAACATGGGATATTGTCTTAAAGATAATTAATGACAAGGCATTGAGTACTGCAAATAGGCCTTTAAGTATCTCTAGAGAAGGTATGCTCATCCCCAAGAAGTTCATGCTGAAGCTGCTAGCTTAAATTTACCAATGATAAATTGTTCTTGGAAAAGAATAGCAGTTTATCATAAATTTATGGGATAGTAGACATATTTATCATACTTTTATCCTATTTGGAAAGAAAAAAAATCAAGAAAATATTGGAGCTGTTCCCTGACCGTCAAGAGCAATGGTACCATTTCTTTGCTTTGAAAGGAGAATTAAGCTATAAACTTACTTCTTTAAAATGATGCTTTAGGTTTAGAGTCTTCAAATATGTATTCTATATATGATGAACATATACTTTGTATTATAACCTGAGTTTTAGCATTTGTTACATAGAAAGATTTATTACTAAATTTATGGCTAATAAAGATGTCAAGCTTAAGATGAATTCTCTTATTTCCGTGAAAATCCTTGACAGTTGCATTCAACTTCGACAAAAGAAACAAGAGAGTTGTAACTCAGTATCTCATTTACCCCATTTAATATTTGGGAGCATTGCTTGATTTTGTTGTTGTTGTTTAGGGCTTGTGGGGTTTTCCACCCAGAAAATAAAGGGGGAAAAATAAATAAAAGGAAAATCTAGGCTTAAGAATTTAACATCAGGGAATTGGATTGTGGTTCTGCAAAAAAGGTTAGGTACTGTAGCATTCAGAGTAATAGCAACTTTATGAATTGGAAAGCAAAAGAAAATTGTGAACATTTTTAAAAACAAAAATATGAAAAACATATGAAGAAATACAGAAAACCTTCTAGAAATACTTTCAGTTATGTAGTTACCTGGAAGTTAAGTTACAATAGAATTGTAATTGGGGATGATGCACACTTCAGATTGGCACTTATAGTTGATTTTTCTACCAAATAACCACATAATAAAGGAGTCAAATAAAAATATATATATATATATATATAAATATCTTAAGAAAATCAAGGTAGGTTTTAAGAAACATACCTGAGAGGAACTTCTGCAGTGTTTTTTTTACTTGCTCATTTATTAACAATTGGCCACCCAGTTCGGCCAGGCTGTGTTACAGGTAAAGAAGATAAAAGCCTAAAGTCTTGTGGGCAAACAATCACCAGATTTTATCAACAGACTTTTAGTCCCCATATATATTTCTTCATTGTATCAGCAATTTTATTGATTTTATTTCTCTGTACATTGCAGAGCTTGCGATTAAAGATACAGCTAGCAAAGGTGACCAGTGTTAATCAGACCCTATCTCTTCCAAAGTGATCACTGTAAAAATATTCTCAGCAAAAAATAACCATCTGACTTGTACCAGGGACATATTTATGCAGGTATTAGTTTAGCACCGAGGGAATCTTGGCAAAAGTATTAGCAACAGAGAATTTTGCAAGATACTTTCCAGAGAAACTGGGGAGATAATGCTCAGTAGGGGAGGATGATGCTTACAAAGTCTCTAAATAGAGAGACAGTGACCTCAGCTTAAACAATTGTTAACAAAACATTAGTGACCTATTCAGTGACCCCATATATTTCCGCTTTACCTTATCTATTTATCCACTAAATACATTTCAGACTCCAAAAGGTCAAATCCAGAATGTTAGTGACTGTAGTTGATGAAATCTTTCAGCTAAAAGATTTTACAACATATAAACCTGAAAACTGCTGCAGAGTATGAGGCTCCCAGTATTGGTTATCCCATCTGCTACTTTGGAAAGGAAAGGACTGAGTGTAATATATATGGAATTAATATTCCTTCTGGCGGCCACCTCTCATTATATTAATGCTTTCTCTTTTCTGATTTTCCTAGATGTATGATACTACGTAAAATGCCACAAATCATAAAGTACAAATTTAATCCTTACCAACTTAAAGAAAACCAAGCTAACTGCTCTTTTTAGGAAGAAAAAAAACCCTTGTGAAACTAACTGGTTTAAATTCCTGAAGATGCTATTTCTCACAAAGGAGTATGCTGATGAAATGAAATGTTGACAAAGTAATAACAATATCCATTTTAATAATACAATTGAAAATATATAGAAAGAATATTCGCAACAAGCTATCAAAACCTTGGATAAAAGGAGGAAAATGGGAAAAAGAATATTTATTCCACAACAGTAATACTGCACAGGATAAATCCTTTTCTTTACCAGAGTTTTATAGAAAACAAGGATAGATATAATCTTCTTTGAAAAAAGTGCTTAAAGTAGATGCTCTTTTGATTCAACTTTTAGCATCCTTGCAATAGAAATGTTCCTCTAACACATTCATTGCTAGAATATGTTTTTATCATCTCAATCTCTGTGAACTCTCAGCAAAAACATTTTGTGGGTGGTAGAATGGCATTTGAGTCACAGCATAATTCTCCAGATGCTGGAAAAGGACAGAGTTTTACTGACAAATATTTACCTATTCAAAGATGCCAACAAAAATACATAGTATTTAATCATCTCAATTTTATTACGGTTTAAGATACTGAATTCCAGCTTACAAAGCATTCAGTATTCCAATGCAGGAACAAGCCTCAAAAATTACACCCCATCTCTGTGATACAGGAGATACAGTATGCAAATTTTACAGTGGCATCACTCTTCCTGCTTTCACCATTATTCAAAGATCTAAGTCATCCCTAAAAAAATCAGAGAACAGGAAAAGAAGATGATTCTAAAAGCATAAATTAACATTCCTATTTTCAGGAAAATCATTCTATATCTTCCATTTAAACAAAAAAATCTATACTTGCTACACTATATCTGCTGTCCTGTATCTACCTACTTTTAGTGGACTGAGAAAAAACCAAACCCTAAGACATAGTATAAAAAGGAAATGGAGATATATACAAAGTATGTTAACACAAGTTTAAAGGACCCTTTGCATAAAACAAATAGACTTTAGTAGAACTGCAAGACTGCAGCTTTCAGACATTGGCAACAACTTTTGTGTTTTCTAACTATGCAGGGTAATTTATTACAATGCTTGATCCAGCCATTTACAAGCATATCTTATGCCATGAAGCTGTTATCAGAAATAAATTACTCTGGCTGGAACACCATCTGCAGTTGTGGTATTCGCACATCTGGATGCCTATGGAATCATTAAAGGATTGTGAGGGGACGTGAAATGAACCTCTCATAATAAGAGACTTGAGATGCTCAATTTTTTCAGTTTACCTAAAAGAAGTTCAGAGAGACTTGGCTTACAGTATACCTATGCCCATATAGGTAAAGATTTCAGATAAATTGCTCAAAGGCATTAACAGATACAATGCTAGGGAAATGAAGTTGGGCAAATCTAAAACAGAGGGAACAGATTTTTCTTTCACACAGCAGCTTACTGTGAGAGGTGGTCAATTCCTTACAGTTCACTTGTAAATCTTTAAATCAGTTGCATATGTTTAAAAACTTGATAGAATTTATGGACCAGATTAGTAGGTGGGATATTATGCAGTTATGAGGTTAAGACAGGGTCAAGGTTTTGATATTTAAATGTGTATCCTATTTTTAAGCATTTGCTTGCATGTAACAGAGCTGGGAAGAAACTGTTGATGAACCTAGTAGTTGTATTTGAATGCAGAAAATATAATTCATCATATATATGTGATTTATCAGATTGAATGTAAACCCATTCTCTTCACCTGATGTGTCTACTACCTGGCAGTGAGGTCTTCTGATTTTATCAGATTAATCAGTTCCTGGAATAAAATACAAAGAGATTCAGTAGCTGAACAGAAGCGTAATCACGGTATTATAATCACAGTGTTAACACAGTACAATCACTGTATTAAAAATGTATAGGAAAGAGTGACCTATAATCCCAAATCAGAAAACTTTACATACATCTTTCCACACCTACTCCTCATTATCCTCAACAGTATCACTTCCCTTTTGTCTGCAGAAAAGATACAGATTCAAACCACTCAGTCAGCCTCAGATTCTCTGCTTCTTGAGTCCACACTTTCCTCAGACTATATCCCTTCCACTTGGAGACCGGAATTCCTTTCTCCTACTCTTGCCATTCTGGGTTCAAATATGTGGTCAGTACAACAAAAACAACAAAGACTATACGCTCACCAGATGCAGACTGACATGATAAATTTTTAATTCAGCCCTTGCTATGATTTAATCAGCAATAAAAATATCGAAAACCAACTCACTAGGCAGTACACGGTGTAAAAAATATATCAGTAGCATAAGACAGGATAAGAAAGCTGTGACTGTTCAGCCTATAGAAGAGAAGGCTGTGCAGAGACCTCATAGCAGCCTTCCAGTGTCTCAAGGGGGCCTATGAGGATGGCAGAGATGGACTCTTCATTAGGGACTGTAGTGACAGTACAAGGGGTAATGGGTTCAGACTTAAACAGAGGAAGTTCAGGTTAGATATAACAAGAAGTTCTTTATTGTGAGGGTGGTGAGGCACTGGAATGGGTTGCCCAAAGAAGTGGTAAATGATCCATCCCTGGAAGTGTTTAAAGCCTGTCTGACAGCCTTGGATGACACGGTTTAGTATGAGGTGTCCCTGCCCATGGCAGGGGGGTTGGAACTAGATGATCTTAAGGTCCTTTACAATCCTAACTATTCTATAATTCTATAACAACATACAGAAGAAAACCCTTGACAGAAACACCAATAACTCATTCTTGCCATAACAGAACAATATTTCAAATCAATTTACTTTATATCCATGCAACTTGTTATCCTTGACTGTATTGTGAGGTTGTAAAGACTGTCAATTTTTGACATAAAATATATTGTGGATTCAGTTAAACAGTCAAGGGGGATTTAAAAGATATAACCAGAATACTCTGAAATACTTCCTTTTCCTAACAGCTCAGAGATTTTTTGGTTTAGTAAACGGGAGATGAAGTATTAATCAGGCAACACTGAAAAATATGAGCTGACCTTAATAAAAATTGGTAGGTGAAGTTATAAATTAGTTTAACAGAAATTCAATATTAGCTGATTCAAATAATTTAATATAGCTAATTCAAATAATTACCATGCTGACCATTTGAATTTTATTTCACTAATAGAGACGGAGTATAAGAAAGGATGCAGTACAGCAAATAGTTTGGCATAATTTCATAATTTTTTCTAAACCCCTTTACCAAATCGCATACCTTCAAATGAAATTACATTTGGTGTTCATACAACAACATTCAAACACCACAAAGCTTGAGGTTATCAGTGACCTACTTGCACAATACATATTCTGTAAAAATACATAGGGTCTGTAGTGAGTAAACTTGATTTTTCACTGGGACAGGTAGGAAATCCAGGAACAGAGAGACATGTTTTTCATGCTTACAACTGCAAACATACATTATGAAATCAATATTAAATTATTGAATTGTGCCAAGTAACGCCTCTCAAACTTTGTAAATCAAACACCCCAATGCTTTTGCGATAAAGTCCACCCCAGTTGCTGAACTTGCAGCAACCTCAGCATATTCCAAATTGTATGAAATAACTTATCAACAGCCATTGACAGCATCATTTCTGCCTAGTTTCCAAGCAAGTGTATGTGTTCAAGTCACACATTGCATGGATGAATTTATCATACTGAAATCAGTAAATGAGGCACTAATGGGTGCCTCATTTTTAAGACCAGAAGACTATTAATAGAGCGATCAGTGCTTCTGGTCTCTTTTTCTCTTAAAAAAGTACCTTACAGATATTTTTGAAATGCTTACACATTCCTTATTTCTCATGGTCTAAGCAATCTTAAAGTTTTATGCAATTCATTTGAATCTGAAATTTTCAGAGCTTTTCTCACTTGTTCTTTTTCTGCTTTTAAATAAATGAAAATAAAGGCAGTTGAAAATGTAAAATTAACATTGTCAGTTTTGCTTTGCTAGTTTTGACCATACTTCTCATTCAAGGACCATAAGCATTTTGTCTGTCTTTCCTTCCTGTTTCATGCCTGGGAATTTCAGCATCTCAAGCCCTTCTAGCCATTCTCTTTGCAACTGCTGTTCAGGGACAGTCATGACTGCACTGTCCACATTCAAAGATTATTATTTGCTAGCATAATGTATATCCATCCTTGAGAGCATTTGCTGCCCAGCTGACATGGATAATGACAGGTTCTCAGGAATATCTGACAACATCAGGATTGTCAGGGAGAATTTTAGAGAGCAGACTGAAGGTCTGGCCTGCCTTGGTTATTATGCTGCTCTGTACTATCCTGCAGCAACATTAAGTCTCAAAATAAGATAAATCTGTGAAAGCATTGTTACTTAGCATTAAAAAAGCCCCAGAACTCTGTCTACCACATTTGTAGTTCCTCCAAGGAGCCATGGTGTTTTTCTGTTTGTTTTTTAAATAATACCATTTTAAAATTGTGATAGATGTAGGTTTTGTTCTCTTGGCTTTTTCTTGTTAACATATAATGCTAAAAACTAAAAACCACAAAAACTGAAATTTCTTATAAATTAAAGCATGACTAAAATTATGGTTATAAAGAACAGGAAAAAATGAATCTTATTGATGCTGAATCTTATTCTACTCTGTTGGTATTTGACAATATATTATTCATCTTCATATTTTATGAAAGTTTTGGCTTCATATCCTGTGACTTTTTCATGTAGTGCAGGCTGAGACTTCACAGAGACACTTAAAACAAGAAAAAAATTGGCAGACCAATAAGCAAGCTGAAATAACATTTCAGAGATAAGTTTTTGTACAGCACAGGAATGTTAAAATACATCTGTTGCATGAAAAAGCATTACTTAAAACGAATACTAAAACATGTCAAATCCTTGCTGCACTTTTATTCTAATAGAACAATCTATATTTATTCTAAAACAAAATAATTTTAGCTGGTTTCATTCAACATAAAAGTAAATGAAAAAATTGATAGTAACTGAGAAGACGAGAAAAATTGTTCACTAAAAATTCAGTTCATTTGCAACATAATTGCCAAGAGCTAATCATTCTTCCATCACCTCCAATCACTTTGTGCATTAGTGCATCAAAAATAATGCAGCATGACCTGCTCCTGCTGAAAACCAATTTCCTCACCTTCTTTCCAAAAAACTGCCAGCAAAAGGGAGAGGTCTGGGAAGGTCTGGTGCATTGGGGAAAGAGAACATGTAGAAGAGTGCAGCATCTTTGAGGGACCGAGACTGAGATGCCATGGTACTGCAAATGTAAGGATGTTTACCCTTAATTTCCCAGAAAACCACATGAACTACTTTGGGCAAACAAGAGTAGTGTCTGAAGAAATAAATTCACTTTTAAGGAACAGTAAGACAGCCATGCAATTTGATATTATAAGCTTTTTCCTTCTTTTCACATCATTAGGTAACCTTTTTTCTACTAGCATTAGGAAAATTGCCTCATCAGTCTGCTCTAGCATCCTTGCAGAATCCTAGGTACCAAACCCAGGGCATCACAGTAACCATTAGTACGAGAGGTGGTATACAAGGTGTGACCTAGAAGTATGGTAACTGTGATATTTAGTCCTAATAAGAAAAAGAAGAAAACCTGACACCAAGGGATCAGTAGCTGATACCTCAATAAAAAAGTACTGCATGGAGGTAGCTTCTGTGCAACTGTTGCACTTCTAGTGAGACACCCCTTAAGCCCAGAAGACAATGTGACCTATGTACCACATGGAAAAAAGTCATACCATAGATAGCAGAAGAAACGAGTTATAAGAATTTATGCCCACATTTATTACTAAAGTAACTACTCATAGCCAGTCTTTGAAAATTCTGTCCTTGCCACCCTCCCTTCAGTTTGGATGCCAATAGGAGAGTACTACAAGTATGCTGTTATTCTCTTTTTATTGACACATAACCTCTGAAAAAATATCCCTAAACTTTTCTGTTTTAATTTTTGATAAATGTAAATTATTTATGTTTGTGGTTTTTTGTTTGTGGGGTTTTTTTGTTTTGTTTTGTTTTGTTTTCCATGTGTGTCACCTAAGGATAAAACTCAGGGTTATTATAGCTGGTGGTGGGAGAAGCAATCCTTTGGGTATGATCTTTTTGTTTTCACTCTTTCTGAAACCCTTTAGCTCACTGACTACAATGATGCAGAATGAGAAGGATGCACCTGTCAGTTATCTAGGGGCTTAAAGAATATAGAGACATCCAGAAACCATAAATTAAAAAAAAAAAAAAGATTTTGGTGTTCGAAGGCAAGCACAGCAATGGGGTTAACCTGTTCCAGAAATTCCTCATTTATGAGCAAGCATGTGACAACATAAGACTAAAGAGGAGGCTATTTATACTGCTAAGAGTGCTCAGGACTCCAAGATTTCATTTTCAGCTGAATGCATGCATGATATCAGTTAATATCCAGAGAAAATAATCACAGAATAATCCATTTTGAGGAAACAAAGCTCTATATTTGAAAACTTCAAAAAATATTTACAGAAATACCGTTCTATAAGAGTGCAGCTTGAATGTTTAAAAGAAAGACACTTCATTATGCAAAAAATTGCAAGTTTATATTGGATATAAGGAAGAAATTCTTTACTGTAAGGGAACCATTGGAATGGGTTGCCCAGGGAAGTTGAGTGCTCCATCGCTGGCGGTGTTCAAGGCCAGATTAGACAGAGCTGTGGGTGGCATTGTTCAGTGTGAGGTGTCCCTGCCCATGGCAGAGAGGTTGGAATTAGAGGATCTTAAGGTCCTTTCCAACTCTAACTATTCTACGATTCTATGATTCTATAAAAAAATAACAGAAAATGAACTCGGGTAACTATCTTTATTGTCATGTAAATTAGATTAATTAGTATTTTTGTAATCTTTTGGGAAAAACCAATAATAGTAGCTGCATTGTTTATGCAAATAGTATCCAAATATGCAAAATGAAATAACCATATTATAAATTAATATTCAACTAAATGATTAGCCCGATTCTACCTCACAAAAGCAGCAAACCTCATTAAAAACACTGACTTTATGTTAAAAAAAGGAGAAAAATTTCTGGTTTTCTCCTGTAGTGTGCAGGAATAGCATACACAGAAAATTAATCGTAATGTCACCTTAAATCTGCAGTTTCCTCAGAGTAGGACTTGATGTTCAATCAATGTAAGTTCCTTAATGAAACCCATCTTAAGAACGGTTGAGAACAAGTTTACTTTTTGAGTAAAATAAACCCAATATTTAGAGCAGACTGTAAAGACTCATCAGTATTCTGAGTTCAGGTTGTAGCAATATCTGCCTTCCTGAAGGAAATAATGAAAAAATAGCTATATTGAATTAATTCCCTGGCTTAGCAGAACAAATGTATTACCAGGAAATATTTACAGAAGTTTGTCAGGCTTGTTTACTCATGCATGCATTGCCTTGGGCAAGTTGGAAGTGAAGAAAAACTAGGAGATAATACTTTAATTTTTACAAAATTTAAGACATGCATAAAAATTAATAGTTGAGTAAAGATTTCGGTTGCTGCATCTTAAACTTTCCAAAAGCAGACTGCCCTTCAGAAAGTACAAAATCAGTACTTTGAAATTGTGATTCCTTTGAAGACTTGGATCAAACCCTCAAAAATAAGACACTTTATTGAAATATGAAATGACCATAAGATTGACCTTCAAAAAAACTTTATAAACGTCTTATTTACAAGAAAAAGAAAAGATATATATATATATGAGTAAATACATCACATCATAATTTGAAAGAGCTGGAAAAAGAATCATCATCAAGAAAAAGATGTTTTAGAAAAAAGATGAGCAATCAATGTGCTACCCAAACTTGCATCAGCAATGTGCCTAACTGCTTGCAAAATTCACTCTGAGTTCCAGTATCAGTTCTGTATTCTTGGGAAAATCGTTGATCTTGACTCTCAGAACTGCCAAAACCCTAAACAAGAAAAGTACAAGATAGAGCTTCATCCTCTTCATCTCATATGTATAGCCTCATAGATGTGCCTAGATATTTTGTTTTAATTTTTCTATGAGCATATAGAAGAGTTTTTCACTTACATATGTATAGAAGGAAGGACGAACCACTCTGCCAAAAATGAAGTTGTTTCTTCCTATCTCTGACAGTGTTGTTTACAAAACCAGCCCTAGTTTCAGTGGATACCGCTTCTTTGTCCAAAAACTTACTTCAGAAGATGTACATACAACAAGTAGTCTGCTGTAAGAATTCTGTGAGCTTTGGAGGTCAGCAGGTTTAAAATGGAGTAGAAAAGTCTTGTATCACAGTAAAAGAAAAAACTAAAAAAAGAAATAAAAGTAAATATCAAAGCAAGGATGTGTCTAAGGTAAGCTACTCCTTGTTTCAGTTTTCCATTTTCCTTAACTCAGGAAAAGAACGTAGTTCTGAGGTTTTGCTACTTACAGGTATGCATTGATTTTTACCTCTAACTAAAACATAAAAGAATTTAGCTTGAGTGTCTTATTTTTGGTTTGTCAAGCTAACAAGAATTGTAATCATGATTTTTCTTGCCTTTTTTGGCAGTCTGCATATGCACATTCTTTTTTTAGAACAAGAGCTTTATTTAGACATCCATGAAATGTCAATATTTCAGATTTTTTTTTCACCTTGAACAGAAAAAAAAATCCCAGACTACCTGCCTACAAACCAGATCAGGAAGTGGCAGAGAACTGTTCCTGTTAAACATGTTTCTTAGGATGATTATGGAATTTAAGCATTTGGAACAGCGGATCAACATGACTGCCATTATATTTACATGGCTTTGGAAAATGTGGCTGCTTTGAAGGATGTGATAAGCAAAAGGACAATAAAGAAGAGAATTCGATCTAAATATTTTTCTTTGAGTGATTATGGTTTGTGTTAGGAACTTATGTTCAATGCTGCTGACCATTTCACTAGTGTCTACCAATAAAACAACAAAACAGGAGTTAAAAATACAATGTGGAAAGTACTGGTACATCAGGACCTAAAGTTCTCAGATTTAATAATATGCAAGTGCTTATCAGTATAAGTCATTTTATGATTTATACCTAGATGACTTGAGAAGAGTCTATTTGACTGCTTTGCGGTTGTATTGTCCAACGCATATTGCATATAGAAGCATTAACAGCAAAAGGATATTAAACAGGAAAAAATCAGCTTCCAGTTTGGTAAGACAGCAAAGCCAAATACACTGCAGTTATAATACAATCGCATTTATCCATAAAAATCAAAATCAGCAAGGATCAGTAGCTATGTTAGAATTACTGGCAAGAAAAGAAATAGCAGACCCAGAGCTCACTGGCAGCTTTCTGAAGTTCACAGTCTCAAAGTCTCCAAGCACTAGTCCAGCTGCATCTAACATCACAAACTTCAGCTATGTTCCAGGAAAACTAATAGCACACAAATGTCCACTAATAGCTCCTTCATAGCACAGCTTCTAGTCTTCTCAAGCAACATTTGCAATCTGCATACTCCTTTCTTACAGCCTAGCTTACTGTCCTTCATCATTTTGACTGTGGGCTTCTTAGCTAGACTCGAGGCTACCCGCACTGTCTGCCTGATTTGTTAATGAGGCTCAGCTGCCCTCTGTAAATGAGTACCAGCTGCAAAGAGAATGAGAAAAATCTAGCAACATGTATGAAGTGTTAAAAAGATTCTCTCCAGTTGCTGATGTAGGTCATAGATCAGTGCAACCATACCTGAGAACGTCATCCAGGTTGAAGAAGGTGTGTTCCTTTGCGCTAATCAGGTTCATTTGGTATACCTGTAAGACCTTTCATATCACCCACCAGGAGGATAGAACCAGCCCCTGGTTCTTCAGAAGAGCACTGAGACCTACAAATACAGGGTACCTAAACTCTGTGAGCAGCTTTTAGCATGTTGGAGACTCCTCCAGGGGGATTTGTGAGGTGTGATTCAAAATGATATATAAGTTGTCTCAAGCCATCTTCAGGATAAGTCACTTATACTCAAAGTGAGTGTTTTTGTGTTTACATACAGTATTCTGTACTTGCTAGCAGCATATGGGTTTGTTTGGAGCTGTTGTTTTTTTAAATCAGTGTTTTGTGAAAGTCCTAACTAGGCTCCTTGTTGGCAGACCCTGTGTCAGGGGGGGTGAAGCAGATGCCCTCTCTGAGCATGTTACAGTTTTGATCCTTTTGTCCTTCTTTTTGTCATCTGAATGCAGTGCAGACAGACTAAAAGGGAGTTCCCTTTGATTCAGAAAGACTATTAGTCATGCCTTCAGGTACTGCATTACCACTGAATAAGTGTTAAGTTCATCACTCCTAGGAAAGATGATGGCCAAATCCCATGAAGGCAAATTCTCTCCTCTGCCAGAGAGGAACTAAGAAGGGGAATCCTAATATAGCCGAAGGATAAAGTCTGCTTGTTAGAGGAAAAAAAACTAAAATTCAATATTTAATGCAGTGGCAGGTCCAATGGCTCCCCAACACCTGGAATCCCAATTCTCTTAGAATTACTGGTTTCTTAGGAAACTAAAATTAAATAAACCCGACACAAACACTTTCACTACTTAGGATCCAGTTACTGGAAACCACATATGTGACTCTACACTGGAAGACTAAAGTGAGCTGATGTAGAATCAAGAGAACCCAATGATATACTTTCCACTTTTTGGGACCTGATTACGAAATTAAGAAAGCATTAAACAACAAAATGAAAAACCTGCATCCTATTCTCTGCTCAGCTAGAATGAAATCGTAACACCATCTTCCTGTGGGCACACTGATTGTTTTCTGGCCTCTGGAACTTTATTTTCTTCAACACATTCTGCCACAGCTTCATTGCAAAGAAAACTAGTTTGTTGCTCTAATAGTAGCTTTTAGATGTGGATTTATGGTTCCTTAGTAGGAGAAGGGACAGGAATCTAGATCACCCACATCTGTTTGATAAGATAGTGGACATATTCATCTTCAGTATTTTAAAGAGAAAATAATTTTTCTTTAGTAAGGCCAAATGTGTTTAAAACACACCTACTTTATAAGGCTTGCAGGGATCTAAAGTGCTGCCGCTGCAAAGCAATTTGATAGTGAAATAGTCTGATGCAGACAAAGAAGTACCCAGCTGTAAGTGTTTGTAGAGATGGCCATCTGTTAGTTTTGCACCTGGGTATTTAAAATTTGCTTTATACTGACTTAAGATGCATGAGTTTTTTCTTGAAGTTGATCCAGGTTTGCTTTTTTTTGCTGAACTGTTTCTAGTTTAACAGCTCAGATTCATGTCAAATGCGCACTGAACAAAGAGGTCAATGCTTTGTTTGACCATCACGGGATCATTTTATGTTACTTCAATTTTGCCACTGGAGCAGTATAAAGGCAGATTTTCTGGGCTGTGTAAATACTGAATTAAAAGCTTACTGGAATTGCATATAAAATCCAAGGAGAATTGTTTCTAATATGCAGAAATAAACAGAGTTAAAATGCTTTAGAAAATTCTATTTTTTCTTTGGGAATAATCTGCATAGAAAGAAGGAATTCAAATCTGAAAATAACTGTTCATCACAGAATTTCCATCCACTTAAGTCAGACTAGGTCAGTGGTGAGAAGACATGGTTAGTCATTGTTAGGCATTTACCAAGTATTTTTTTTTTTCTCAGTTTCATGACAGCTAAGACATCTAATGAAAAGGAAAATATTATAATTCTTTGAGTGTTCAGATTCTGATGAAAGGATGTCTTTATTTGAAAAGTAACTACAGAAGATGTATCAATAGTAATAGTAATCATACATGTGGAGCTGGAGAAGAATTGAAGACGAGGGGAATTTCTACTGAATCTTACAAATTTTATTACAAATGTAGCTCCAGCTTAAATGAAAATTGAAAACAGAGTCTGAATTAATAATTTTTATCAGCCAGTGGTTTGTTTTTTTTTTTTTTTTTTTTTCCTTTCTGACTAGTTATCTGGCATCAGGGAGAATGTCTTTGGTGATCTAGCACATATTCTGCCACTGACAAGCTAGTTGTATTCTAAACCCTTAGTCACCTGGAAAAGTGAACTTCAACAAGGAAGTTGCATGAGTGCATTAAATTCATAAGTACTGTAAGGTTCTTGCATAAATAAACCCTCTGTATATGCAAAAAAAAAATATTTAATTTTTTAATGGCTGTCCCCTTTCTAGTTTTCATTTCCTCAAAAGAGAGAAGTAAAGAAACTTCCTAATTTTAGGAGGATTCCTCAAGGCTTTTTAATTTTTGCTAGCTGAAGATTTCAGTGGTTTCACTGGCAGATCCAAAGTCTCTGACAAGTAAAAGAGAAACAAGTGATTATTATACTATTATAATAAAGAGGACCTCAAAGCCAAGTGGTGTCTTACCTCCACACTGGTTGGTTCTATCTGTCTCTGCAGTAGTTTTGCCTTGGAAATAGCTATCTGGAGGAGTCCATAACAGACATGAAAGAGTAAGTTAAAATATAATCACTGTGGATGCTCAGGGGTTCAGGTCTTGAGTTCTGTCTTGATGCTGTTTGTTAGCAGTGCCCAGAGTTTTGACCAGTGGCATATTAAGCATGATACTAGACTTCAAAATTCCAACCTTGTATCACAGCTCAGACTCAGGAGTATGGTAGGGCCTAACCCCATCAAAAAGCCTAGTGTTAGTTAATTTGACACCTGATTCTCAACTATCTGGCATTTCCAGTAGCAGATGCATATTTCTACAAAAGCAGCTCTTCCCAGGAGCTACAGGGAAGATCGGGGCTATGACAGGGCATAGTAATATGGACAGATTTTGTTCAGCTACCAAGGAATTAAAAATTCTGATTTGTCCTACTGCACCTCTAATGAAGAAACGTGTCTGGTTTTCTGTCTGACGTTAGCCACACATTGCATCTTTAGGCAGCGTAAGAATGTAGAAATGCAATGTGGCTATGGCCATTGCCAGGTGTCTGTACATGGTTAGGTCCTTGATGTATTGTCCTAATAGGTCTTTGGAGCTCGAACTCCCCTCTTTCCCACACACACCATGTTTTGAAGCTTGCTGAAAGCCTTAATATGAGACAAACTTAAACTTGAGCACAGGAAGCTAAGAAGTAGACTACTCGTAGCAACAGGGAATGAGGAGGATTAGACTATAATTTCTTGGCAGGTTAAGGCCACGCAAATCATGCCTGACACTATCTTCCTCCCTCTTTTCTTGAGACTTTGTGCTTCTGTGTTCAGACAGTGAATTGATTCAGGGAGCTGATTTAGCTTAAAACTTTTTTTTGAGTCAAAAGGTTAGCTTTTGACTGGCCATTCACAAATTCATATGGCAAGAATCCCAAGGATGCACTTCTTTTCACTGCGATGACTAACAAAAGAATATAACACTTCTCTGTAAGGTGCCCACAGTATCTGGACAGAAAGATGTTTATTGCATCAAATTTTTTTGAAAGCTCATTTTGAGGTAACAGACCTAGGAATATGAAAGGACCAGTTTTGACATCTGAAGGTAAATTGCTAAAATACCAATATATGGAACACTATGCAGCTAATTAACTTTTACATCCAATATATAGCCAATTAACTTTTTCACATTTACCATATGTTTATCTTCCTGCAGGGAGTGTTTCCAGGAGGAAATCATAATGGGAAATAATTCTGCTTTTTATGTAGGAATAAGATCTGTTGATGATAGCTACAAATTCTTACATAGCTCATGGTAGTTTCAAAAGAGAGTGCTGTTGAAATCTGAGAAGTGAAATGTATAGATTCAGCAATTAATTTAATGGTTTCACAATGTTCATTTCCATAAGTAGTTAACTATAAATGATCCTTTGTGTTTTTCCAGACAACAACCCAAAGCAGTCAGTATCTGCAATACTCAGAAAAGAACAGGACCTCAACTCAGACAACAGCTGAATAAATTATTGTCACATAGTGGTACAGTGTGTCTCCAAGCTCCCTGACAGCTTCTCTTGGGAATAACTGTATATTACTCTATATCATACAGTAGCTGTACAGTCCCAGGTCAAGTCTCAGCCTGTGTTGTTGAGGTGAAAGCCTTTGCTCAGGCTTACATGTGAGGACTTGTCCCCCTAAAATCTTGTTAAGCATCTGCTCTTGTAAGCAAATTGTGTTAAATTTTTCAGTTCTAAAAGATAATACTGGCTGGTGCTCCTATAGCCTTCTTCTCTTACACTGCAACCAGAAAGAAATATTCCACGCACTTTGTAAATATCTGAAACAATTACCTGTAGACATACTTGGCTGGAATTTCAAATGCTGTCTTGAAATTATAAAACTAAAATACATAAATGAATGCATTGACCAACTCCAAAGCCTGTGACTGCTAATGAACTCTTTGTTAGTCTCCCCAGTTCATTTTCCAGTTCTAGCCTCTCTCCAAAGAACTGGTAGAGCACAATGAAGTCTCTTTTTTGCACCTGTGGTTGCAAAAGATGATCCTCCAATGACAACCATGGGGACCAGGGACTATGAACATGCCCAGCTTTTGCCTAGCCATGCAACTGAAAGATGTTGGACTCCTGGCTCTTAGGACAGGATTGTATCCTACATGGCTGGGTCACTGGTATGACCTTACTTAGGTGAGGGAAAAGCAGAGTTGTCATTTGCCAACTGAAAGAAAGAGCCCTTGCTATTCTAGCAGTAAAAGTGGAAGAAGTATTTCCTTGGGTTTTCAGGCAGTTAAGTTCTTAGATCAGAGGAAATGGAGTGAAAAGGACTCATGAAGAGGAATTAACTACTGCTGTGGTGAATTGGTTGTTGTTTATCAGTGCCAGGAGTTGAATATTAAGTCCATAATGAAATAAGATTTGAAAGGAAAGGTGCATCAGGGTTTGCACACTGGACTGATTCCATTATACTTTTTCAATTTATTTGATACAATTGCTTGTACACTGATTTCATTAACAATAACATTCATCCTTGAGTAGCAGTGGCAGAATACTTACTGAGAGAGCTGAGGAGAAGAATATGAAGGATAATTTTAGTTATGTTTAGCTTAATCTTATCAGTATTTTTAAAATCTGAAAGAAAATATTCTGATTTCAACACTATGATCTGGTAATGAAACTAGAGTACCTAACAAAAATAAGTTAGGAAAAAAATTTGTTTTATACTAAATATTTTCCCCAAAGAGCTGTAGGAAATACAGATATTTTGGGTCAAACTACCACATCTTCTCCCTTTTCTTTTTGAAAACGCTGCCAAACCAGCTAATATCATAGGACTGTAGGGTTAGAAAAGACTTTAAGATCATCTAGTTCCAAACTGCATGCCATGGGCAGGGGAGGCTCACACTAATCCACGTCTCCCATGTCTCTGTGCTACCTGGCTTTGAACACTGCCAAGGATGAAGCATTTACTACTTTTTGTTCCTCACCACCCTCACAGTAAATCAAACACCCTCTTTTTATCATGTGAAATATTGATTTAATTTTCATAATTTTCAAGTTATTGAGCCCTTTCTGGTTTTAATGGAGATAAATATTCAAACATTTGATTAAAAAGTTATAAAATATCAGATAAATGATTTTTCATTTTGGAGACAGAACAAAGGATGCTTAAAATATATTTTTATATATTTTTATTTAAACTCTTCACTAAATTTGCAAATTATTTTGATTACTCAAAAATACCACTTGTTGAATTAAGTATTTTTTGGAAAAATGTCATTGAGCACTGACAATGATCATACATCAACACAATAATCCATTAGTTCAGCAAAATACTTTTAAGCTTATTTCTACCTCTGTTATTAAAAACCATCTATGAACATTTCGTCTTTGAAAAATAAATTCTCAGTCCCAAGTGTTTAGATTTGAATGCACTGAAACACTTGATGATGGAAGAGATATCACCTAGTAGGTACTTCAAGCACACTATCCGATAAGATGAAAATTGAAAATTGTCCTGATACAATGGATAAATACTTAGAAAAAAGATCCTCAACCCAAACAGGATGCAATTCTCCAAATACACTGCAAAGTTCTGCATGACTCCACAAAGATAATAATGATAGGCTTGGTAGCATTATGCAAAAAAGCTTATCAATAGTAATTAATGTCATTCAATTGCGAAAAAAACCCACAAAAACCCAAAAGTATAATTGTTATTAGGCTACGTATATAGGAACACAGTCTCAAAGGCATGGAATGTACCCTTTTTTTGCTTGGCGGAGTTTCTTCTATGGAATTGTCTGAAACGGTTTCACCTGCAAAGAAGGGTAGGTTAACAGCAGGAAAATAGTGTCCAGAAGGCTGCAGTTGTAATGTTCGTGTAATGAAATGCTCCAGCAACGCATTAAAAACATGGTAAGGTACAATTGTGAATGCCAGATGTGAAGAAAAGCATTCTCTATGTTCATTGTACAGAGATTATGTGGGGTTTAATTTCAGAAAGGGAAGATTTATTTTGTGGATTATGATACAATATTGCATATGGAATCATAGAATGGTTAGGGTTGGAGAGGACCTTAAGATCACCTAGTTCCAACCCCCCTGCCATGGGCAGGGACACCTCACACTAGACCATGTAGCTCAAGGCTCTGTCCAACCTGGCCTTGAACACTGCCAGGGATGGAGCATTCACAGCTTCCTTGAGCAACTCATTCCAGTGCCTCACCACCCTTACAGTAAAGACCTTCCTCCTTATATCTAACCTGAACTTCCCCTGTTTAATTACCCCTTCTCCTGTCACTACAGCCCTCGATGAAGGATCACTCTCCAGCATCCTTGTAGGCCCCTTCAGGTACTGGAAGGCTGCTATGAGGTCTCCACACAGCCTTGTCTTCTCCAGCTTGAAGAGCCCCTATTTTCTCAGGAGACTAAAAAATCTGCATTTTGGAAATTTCAAAGGACATGGTTAGTCAGGTATTGTAGGTAAAATTTATGGAAACTACCATTTGTTTTAATGAAAATCAAGAACAAGTCCTGAAATGGTTCTAATTATTTGTAACCATTCATTGCAACACTTTTCTTCTCTGTATATCTTCTGAAAGGTAGCACATCAATTGCATTTCCAAAATGCAGGCTTTAAAACTGCCTTGAGACACTCTGAGAACAATTTTTGGCATTTACGTATGTTCTTACCCTTTTGTTCTATAACATTTACAACTAACTTATGGTTTATTGTAATAATTAATGCATTTGTTATGTGTTTGGTAATTAATCTTCAAAATAAAATGGAAGAGAAACTGAAAGTCTGCACTAAGGATGTTTGCAAATTAGAACTGGAGCCATCAGAGAACAGCTGTCTATACGACAGTCAAAAGTATTCTTTTTTTCAATTTTCCAAGTTGATTTTAATGCTATGTTGGAAGAAAACCTATTCTACTGTCAAAAGTGTTTGTAAGAGAACTGAATTACTCTTTTGTCCTGAATTTTCTGAGATGAACTGAATGAGCACTCAGCAGTCATGGTTGTTAAAACCCAGACAGCAGCTACAATGCTCAAGTTACAAGCTCAAGAATTAACTGCTGTTCACTCTTCAAATAACTTGGTGTAAATCTTTCTTTAATTCTTCATACACTTTTCCATGAAAGGATTAAACTCTTTTGCAGTTCTCTGTCATGGCAATTTGTTTGGCTCAACGGTTCTTAAGTTTTTTGTCTCGAATAACAATGCAAGTCTATGCACTAATAAAGCAAAATTAAAAAAAAAAAAATAGAAAAAGATGGTATTTTACTACTTTAGTTTTAAGCCAAAGATAGCAGTGTAGCATCATTTTATTTTGACTGACACGATCTTTACTCTTCCAGCTCCAAGTCATCTGCTCCATGGAATTTGCAATAAATGAAGATTCATTTTAATTGTATAGCTAGCAAGTGCCCACGTACATGCTGACAATATGTCATTAATGGACACTTAGTTTCCTGTAGTAATTATTCTAATTTACTTTCAGATGATATCCAACCCTGGGCATTCAGCTGAATCAACAGCTTTGGTTCTGGAAGCCTTATTCCTGTGCTTACCTATTTATTTCAAACCAGCTAATGAAGTAGTATGTTAATTGCTGGCAGCCTCTCTCACCATGTCGCTTTAATAACAATTGCAGAAAACTGATAACTGAATAAATGTTTGCTATTAATAATAATCAAACACACCTGGAAAGTGCATCTTTGTTTTCTGTTGTGTGGAAGATACGCACAACACGGGTACAATTTTTTTAAGGAAAGCAAATGGCTAGCTTGACTTTGGAATGAAATGAAATGGAATCCCTGAAGGTCACAGCACATGCTAAACCACAGGGTGATCCTGCTGTCAAATTTCTTTCTTGATACATGAAGCTGAAGTACACATCTATCACAGTTTGCATTTTTCTCATTAGCACTCAGCTTGACAAAACTAGGAGATTTTAGGTGGTGTTGTACATCCTGTTTTCTTTGACCCTCAACATTATAAGCTTTGAAGATTCTGAGTACTGACACTTCACATTTGTTTCTCAAATTCTTCCATCAACATGTCACACTCTTCATATGACTTCTGCTTGCAGCACTCCTCAGAAACTAATACCTTGGGTTTATATTGCCTTATTCATCACAACTATGTTGCAGATTACCTGGGACAGTGGAGAGGACTCATTGAAAAAGGATAGATGTTCATTCTTTTTACACCCAGATTTTTCTGCCTATTTTAACCTTTACTGGGGAAAATATTTTTTTAAATACATATTTATTATTTTGTTGCTTATTTTTTTTGTTTAAAATAATAATAGATGTAGTACATCTAATCCTTTATTCATCTTGTCTTTTTAAAATTCTAACATACTTCATGGTTATTTATTAGCTTGACCACTATTTCTGTTCTATGACATTGTAGCAGTACACTATTCTAAAACAGAATTTTTTTCATATTTAATTAATTTTGCTCTAATTTCAATGTGGTTTTTATAGGTGGTTTACTATGAAAATTGTAGTGATGTTAGTACAAATAATTTTACACCAAAAGATATGCAGCATGAAGGGGTTTTTTTCATGTAAAAAAAGCATGTCAATGATTGTTTTTACAATAAGTTGTGCACCACTGTAGCTAAGATCTTTGGATTTGACTTTTCCTCAGCTCTATTGTATTCTACTGTCCCCAGTTTCGCTTTGTTATTAATTTCTAAACTGGTTTCAACAATAATCAACCCTTGTAAGCAGTTTGAAAGGTGAGCCATGCTATGAAATGAACAGAAATCTGTTAAAAAGTTTAGTTTCAGTTGCCTGAATGTGTTGATGTGCAGGTATTCACGAAAGCACAAAATGCAGCTGAGTATACTCCTATAACCCTTTAAAGGCAAATAGCTTACAGTTGAGCTAAGAATGGGTAGCCAGATATAGGATGCAGAGAAGGAAGCAACATGATCAAGATGAGCACAAGGAGAATGATAGTTTAAGAGCAATTTGAATGGATAGTTTTGGCCAATACTGAAATTTTCAAGGAAAAAAAAAAAAAAAAAAGATAAGTAGTCAAAGTGAGAAATGAAAGAAATGCAATCAAGTTCTTCACTTGTTTTCTATTGTGGGTGGATAGGAAAGGCTTTGACTTAGAAACATTATGCATAAGAAATCTAGAAGTCACAAGGGCAGCCATGTTTTTATTAGCTATAACTGATGTTATATCCACTTCTCTTGCAAAAGTTGTGTCAGTTATTTCTGGCATTACAATTATATTGCTTTCTTTCACTGCCTTTTTTTTACATTTAGCCTTCAATGTGCAAAATATGTCTTAAAATATTCACTTTTGGTGTTATCATTGACCAGATGAGCTTCAAGGCTTATGGAACTGCAGAGGCAGTTGGGCTGAAGCGGGACCTGAGGATGATATGCAGGCAGGGACGGACCCTTGATGGGCCTGTGCCAGGGCACGTTACACTGGTTGCATAACAATTGCTGAGGAATAGTACTAAATGCATATTCTCAAAGTGTTTTTCAAGGCATTCCAGGGAAGTCATTTAAAAGCGGCCTGGGAAGAGATAAGACTTAGAGCAGATATGAAGCCTAAATTTGGTCCAGGACGCGGATTAATGTGAGGTGGAATGTATTGCGTCAAGGCTGACCAGACTGTCCCAGGGATCAAATGCCACTCAGGGTTGTAGTTAGGCGGCTGAAGCAACATTTACAATGTTCAAAAGAGAGAACAAAGATAAATCTGATTTATGTTTTCAGTTAGGGACAGAGTTATTTATAATACAGCATTCTTATTTGATGTTCCTGTCTAGATTTATTTCTGATAGTGATATCTCTTGTTGCTTTTATTCTTCTGAGCCCTGCTTATTTTTCCTTTCCTAGTCATATATAATGCATTTTTGTGAGGTTCTGCTTACGCATAAACATTTTCATTTGGACAATGTCCATTTCACTTAAAGGAACAGCTACAGAAATTCTTTGCAGATGTAACACTAGGGCACTGTTCTCTTTAAAAAACAGTTATTGATATCATAATCAGAAGTAGTTTAAATAATACATGTTTAAAATATAGTGTTAACTGATATCTTTTGATAGTTTAGCTATGATGGTGAAATTCCAAATTTCTTTGGGTAGTTGGTAGATGCCGGTTTAAGATTATTGTAAAGAGAATGGCTTTTTCAATTGGGATATGAAGACAGGTTGAATTTTGGTTGAAGGATGCTAAAAGGAAGGTGCTACAGATCAAAAACTATTTCAGATGTAATAGTCCAGTTGAAAAAAGAGACTGACTTTATGGGGCAAGAAAGGGAAGCTATGGAAATCAGTCTAAAAGGTAACTGGGTGACTTGCCTAAATAAATTAAGAAAACAATGGGCTTGTTAGAGTACTGGGAGTATATACATTATAGAATGCTTACAAAAGGGGGTTGTTCTTAACTTGGTTGTTTATTATTCTCAGCAGCATGAAATTAATCAGTTCAGTAAGGCTGAATAATTCTAAATGCAACATTTCTCTCTTTCACAGGTTAGATGTCTGAAAGTTAGGTTTCTCAGTCAGAAGACGTTATCCAAATTAGTTTTGGTGATGATGGAAAGAAACAAGCACCTGTAGATCAAATTGGCCTGTCTTAGGTATCTATGTTAAGGTGAACTAAATTTTATTTTGGAGCTCTCTTTCTTTCTGCTATCAATAAAGACTGATAATGACAATCTTAAGTAACATTTTGGATGTCTATAGTCAGATGAGATTAGTCTCCTACCTATTTTTATAAAGGCTTGTATGTACACCCTTCTCATTTTTCAAAGTGGGATATTTTCCCTTCACCTAATACATTTCTGCTTTCAAACTTTCTAAAGTTGTTTTCAACACAAAGCACAAAGAAGAGCTGTGAATAAAGTGCTTTAATGGGACTAAGGAGAGACAGTTTCTAGTTCTTCCATAAACCACATAAAAGGAGTAGAACTTGAAAATCAGGTAATTCATCTGAGAAAATAGGATAAGCTGAGCAGGAAATAACTTTATTTTGAGGGAATATTTAAAAAAAAATCTATAAAGTAATATTAATAAAAATGAAAAGTATTTTTTTAAAAAAGTTCTCATCCCCAAGGTTAATATTTTTAATGCAATTACTTTATTATCTTTTTATTATTACTATTGTTTTCAGTCATTTTTGACAAAAGGATCAGAAGGAAAGGGTTCTCATTAGGTCAGGCAGCAAGAAAATTATTAGAAGCCGATATGGTCTTGAAGGTAACTTCATAAGGTAAAGGAGTTTTAACTGTTAGAGAATTCTGCTTTTAATAAGCTAGCCCATGGTTTGGTAAAATATGAGTAGCGTATGCATCTGCATCTTTTTCACTTTCATTTGGATGTTTTACTTTGTTATAAGGCTTGATTATGTTCCTCAGATACAAAGAAAACCATATGATCCCCTGAAGTCTTCTTTTCATCAATGTAAGTTAAAATGATGCGCACATTTTCAAATCTGGACAGGCTTTCATACCAGTCTGGCTGTGATGTTTCAGTGTTGTGCATTAGTCTGAAAGTTAGGTGTCAGACAGAGTTTAAATACATGAAAAAGTTCCCACAGGGTAAGAAGTTAAAGAAAGGAGGCTAAGTTAGCTCAAATTACTTTACCACAAGCTAAGAGCTTGTATACAGGCAGCTGCCACAAATCAGCTGAGGTGCATGAAGATGTTGCACTGCGATGGCTTGTTCACTTGTATAAGCTCTCGAAAGTG
This sequence comes from Psilopsiagon aurifrons, assembly GCA_025447955.1. Classification (NCBI taxonomy): domain Eukaryota; kingdom Metazoa; phylum Chordata; class Aves; order Psittaciformes; family Psittacidae; genus Psilopsiagon; species Psilopsiagon aurifrons. The sequence goes on from JAOEHY010042483.1 coordinate 27,848, forward strand.
CTTTGAAATCTGCTGTATTTTGATCTAGTCAGCATCATAGGTTGTGAATGCATAGTTAACAGACTAGTTCTCTGCTTACCTTTTACCATTCAATTTCCTCTGGCTGACTGGCATGAAACTATGCATTTTAAAAGAAAAGCACTCATTATTGAGTTATGTTGATTTCCGCTGAAGTCCTTAAGTGATTTATATTGTTTTGCTTAGTATTATATTACTGATGTGTATGCAGAATGATACACTGTAGTGACATAACATCAGTTACTAATAATGAGTCAGGTTAGAAGAAGTTAATTTAATACTCAGTCCACATTTTCAATTTATTTTTTAGCACACAGCCTGGTAATGTTCCATGTACAAGCTGTATGTAGCAGGTCGCTAGCAGTAGAGTGAATTATTCCTTACCTTCAAACTTGCCACCTGATCAAAATTTAGATATTTAGGATATGACTTTCTCATACTGCTCTGATCCTGTTTATTCAGTGACTGGCAGAGTCACTTGCTCCTCTTGTGCTGCCTAGCTGTTAGACATCATGAGAACACGTTTTGAGCCTGGCAGTTTTACCCTAGAAGAGACTAAAGAGTAGTTCAGGATCCTTCACTTCTACCTCTGAACTGCCGCATAGCTCAAGCAAGCCCATTTTCCTAAAGTGCAGCATGATAGCATGTTCATTTGCTTTAAATGGTCTGCACATGCATAATGTTATGAAAGGGAAAACTGGACTGTTCTATAAGATATGGTCCTACACTCTATACATAGAGTCTACACATACAGCCTGCACTGCCTCACTTCTGTTTCCATTAAGATAATAAGTCTGAAATACTTGTAGGGCTGTGATGCAGCTCACCAGAATGTTGTCTTAGTGTGAAACCAGTGGTATTAGTTGCATGCCTTGAGGAAGGGATAAGGGTTTTCAGGTCCGTTTGAGACTGCAAGATGTCCTTGGATTGTGTTGGAGGATGTGGAGAGTGGAAGAAAGCAATCCTGGTATAGTCTTGCCCTCATGCTTTTGAGAATTGACTAAATCAAGATTCCAGGTTGAATCTTGGAAAAACCTAGGTAGGAGAGTTGAATAGTGAGCTTGTGGAGGAGTTACAATTATGCAGTGTGATAACTGGGGACCAGTGCTTGAGTTTGATCCCTAGCCTCTTTTGCTTTGCAATGTAGACAACATGAAGTTCTTCTTTAGGACTCAGAAGAATATAGGAGGCCTGAATCATGCCATTAATCTACTACCCACTTGTAAAAAGCTCTGTAATGCTTTTAGGCCAACATAGTGATTCTTTGATAGCTTTAAAATACACTTTCAAACTACTACAGGGAGGATTAGCATTCATTCCTATGAGATTGTGCGACAGGGAATGCTCAGCAGATTCACTGCAGCAAATGGCTACTGTTATGAGCAAAAAAAAAAAATAAAAAATTACATATTCCAAGTAACAGTTGCAGCTGTTTCTTTATCATTTTGGAAAACTCTCCAATGTTTATGTAAGTATCCTTCAAGGAGGTCAGGATCCTACTGTCCTGCCAGAGCTGGTCATTAAACCCCAAAACCTGTCTTTTCCTTTTCCTCTTCCTGCTTTTTTTCTCTCTCTCTCTTTGCCTCTGTGGAGTTTCTGGAAGACAATATTAACAACTCAGTTACTTTGACAAACCATGAGAGATTTTCTCTAAACTGCCATACCTGCAAAGAAGTTGGATAAAACTGTTCAGTACAGCTTCAACGAGAATAGATTATCATTAAAATTTGAGTGGCATTGTCCTTATCTAGTAAATACAGCACTGACAGCCTATGTTGTATTACACTGCACTCTCTTCTTCCCCTGTAAAACAGATGTTTTTTAAACACCAAATGAACATAGCCTTTAAAAGGCAGATATTCTTTGCAGCACAGTGTATGTTGTCATCATTACCCTCCCTCATATCACTTTCCTGAGATACATATATTTAAATTGAAGTAAACAATTATTTCAGAATTTTAGTTATGAGCCATAGGTGAGACCAATAAATTCATCAGACTCTGGGAACTCTCAGAAGAGACTGAGGTCAGCTGTAGTGCACAGCATTAGGAAGGATGAATCACTTCCATCCTCCCATTTATCAAGGCTGATATCCATGACAGGCTGAAGGAGAATCAACAGTCATAGAGTATTTAGCCCTTGAATTAAGAGTATTTTGAATGTTTGCTATCAATGCCCAAAACCACGTTTCTCTTGCTCTGTTTTTTGTCAAATACTGTGAAATGCCAGTCTGAGTTTATTTTTATGTAATATTAGCATTGCAGGCATGCTTTCTATTCAGACATTTCAGATCTTTTCAGTTAATCACAGAATTGTGTGTCTGAACTACGTCTGCAAATCTGAGACTTCATAAGTAAGGAAGACTGGAGCTTAAACAGAGTAATGAAAGAAATTTTGGTTGGTCCTATCCAGTGCAAACTGACCAAGTAATCAAATTCTTAAATGCAGTTATACTAATCGTGACACAGGATAGGATTATTGACACTGCAGTTTATTGAATGCAGCCTGAAATCTCTGTAAACATTCAACTGCTGGACAAGCGAATAACTTGTACCATTAAACTATGGAGTCATGCTATGTATGAACCTTTAAAAAAACTCCTGAGAGCAGGAAATATATTTCAGATTTGAATTAATAAATCTTGTTGAAAACCAGGCTATGTTGAATAGTGCACACTTGCAGCTGAATAATATAAGCCATTAAGAGATGCCAGTGGTGAGACACTGGAACAGGCTGCCCAGAGTAGACGTTTCCACACCCCTGGAAGTGTTCAAGGCCAGTTTGGATGGAGCTTCAAGCAACCTGGTCTAGTGGAATGTATCCCTGCCCATGGCAGGCGGGTTGGAACTAAATGAGCTTTAAGGTCCCTTCTGAGCCAAACCATACGATTCTGTGATTTTATGATCGTTTGTTTCTTTTGACTTCAGCTTCCCTGATGCAGACTAGGGGAAGTTCCTTCTGGGGGAACAAGTCAAGAGATATCAGACGAAAATAAATACTATACTATACATGGCATAATTATTATGTTACCAGTCACACAATAACCCTCCGACAAAGGAGAATACAATGCAGTATTCATTTGCAAGATCTTTTAACAGTCTTGTATGCTAAATGTCATTTTGATTTGGTATGATATACTGTTTTGTTTTGAGATGATTCTTCTTTGCAGTTTAATTTTATTAACACAGCAAGTTAGAGAATGATGTTCTGGATCCACATAGTGAATTATTCATTGCAGTTCAAATATAAAGTTACTATCAAATGCTTTCTGATCTACATTACATAAAGTCATGCTGAATCTCTAATGTCTGGACTGCCTGTGTAATGAAGAACCTCTCAGACAGTGTTCAATCAAAATACCCTTGAGAGAAACCAGACACAATATTTTGATAAGCATCATGAGTACCCCATAGTTTTCTTTTGTTTGTTTTGGTTTTGTTTCCTAAGAAGGAATAATCCAGAGATCACTACATCTTTTCTTCTTAGAGGAATGCCTGCTCAAGGACAAAAGTTTTTATTTAAAGTTATTATAATTACATCAATTTGTGAGTTTCTGAGGCTGCTGCTACTGGAAAAACAGTCAAAATAATGTCTTACAGATCTCTAATTTCTAAGGCAAAGACCACACTCTCACTGTTCTGTGTAAGAAATGTGATGCTGTGTTCAGAAATCAAAACATCTCTGTAATATAGCTTTAGATCACAGTAGAGGGGCTTTCACTTTCTCTATTCTCTTTGAAAATAAAAACATAAACCCCCAGAACTCATATGAACAAAACCATAACTTTTAAAAAGCTGAAAATATAATGAAATACATAAGAGTATTTAGTAAAATGTTTAAGAAGTCTAAGTCAGAAGAAGGGAATGTTTGTTAGGTTCTATCCATTAACTGAATATACTGCCTTTTCTTTCAAGAGCAATTGGTTTTTCTTTTTCTTATTGCTTTTTCTTTTAAACATGCTGTCTTACAATTTTACTTTTTATTTTTATGTTTGAATGACCTGTTCTCTGTTTTAGTGTTTCAGTTCCATGGGCACAAATAATGGAAGACAAAATTTGAATCATTCAGGTATACCTGGTCTTTTTGTTTTGCTTCTTTGTCCTTGGAAGTCTGAGAGGAATTGCAGTCAGAAGTAAAGCTATGCTTCGTGCTGTGCATTTAGCAGTTTCCATGGCCAGTTTTACGTCTTTAAGCATCCAGGAGCGAGGCTGTCCTCGTGGTACGCTGCAACACCTAGTCAGTTTTAGCAGCTTTTAAGCTGTGATTCAGTGTTAAGTCACTAGGTGGCATGTGGCAATGAAGTTAAAATTGGGAAGTTCTGGTGAGTGCAGCTGGCACTGGGCGCCTTGGAATAAACACGTCAGAGCAAATGTATCGCCATCTGCGGTACATTTTATTCTCTTATTGGACAACAGACCATAGTTGTCTATTGCTCAGCATGCTGTTACTCATAAATGATACTAAAATGTATTCAAATATTTCCTTTTGTTAACTTTATGAAAAATCATTCTATGTGCCTGATAGCTGTAGAAATTGAGTCTTTTCCACCTCTCCCATCCTCTGCCTACTGAAAGCAGACACAGTCTGGTTCTTGCTAACAACAAAACTAAATTATACAGAAATAAAACTACAAATTAGGGGGATGTTGGGAGGCGGTATGTGCAAGAACAAGAAGAAGCCAGTATTTTAGTGTATATGTGGCTACATTTTTCTCTGACGCTGGTATGATTCAAATAAGATTTTTTATTCCAAGCTTTAACTTATAAAAGTTTCTGTCCCAGCTATACATGATGTTGAAAGGAAATGTTCCGCCAGTTAACAAATCTTTCTAACATGGAAATCTGTGTTCTGCAAGTAGAAGCACAGGTAGCTCATATTTCCCTGTACAAAAAAGTTGTAGGAACAGCAACCAGGTGCACAAAAACATTTCTCTTCCACCTCTCATCATTTAAAATTTCTACCCATCTTCTAGACTAACAGTGGTTACACAAAAATCAGACATAAAAATGTGGGGGGTTTGTGACTTTGCCTTTGTTCATTTAAATCTGTCAGAGGCTGTGGCCATCTATACCAAAATATGAGGAAAAGTGTGGAATAAAATTTTTGGTCATGTATGCCATTCCATGTCTCTAGAAGAACAGCCTTCTTATTTCTAAATTTTGTGTAGTGTCTGTCTCCACGTAGCCTATGGTTGTCAGTTTAGCATTTTTGGCATCCTGAGATGTGAGCTGTGTTTCATGCCCCTGCTACCTCTGAACAATCACTTTTCGGATAGATTTACAGGTATGGGTATCTCAGATGGTGTCTGGGTGGCACCACAGAGATACCTCTCCTAATTTTTGCTTCGGAGGGCTTTGAGGTACACAAGAGATGAGAATTTGGGAAAGAAAGTTGGCAGTACTGAATGCAGAGCAATGATGAATTGCAAAATAAAACCAGAGAAAGCGCCTGTGATGGACATACATAATGCTTTGTGTCACAAAAAATGCTAAAAAAATGATGAAAGACTAATATCCTTTCTGACCTTTTGAAAACCTCAATTTCTGCATAACAGCAGCAAAATCATATGCCATCAGACAGTGCTGGTGGAGCCCAGCACTGATACCGTATTTCTGTGCTTTGTGTCCCTGTCATCAATGCTTCTAGCTACATGGCACTTAAATGCATGTATTCTCACTGTATGACACGCAAAGGAAATGGCATCTGCACATCTGGGTGCATGTAAGTGCTCTGATCATGCAGCAAGAAAGACACGACGTTTTCATCAAAAGGGACTTACTGTGAGCTAAAATACTAAGGTAGATGCACCCCAACAAGATAGATGCAACCAAGAAGAACAAATGGAAAGTACTGCATTTTTAACTCTACCTTCACTTACACACTCAATTCTGTGAGTAAATGTCATCATTAATCCCAGGAAATGGCAGAGGTGATGCTTTTATCCTCTGCCTGTGAAGCCCATCCCTTCTCTAGGATTCTGTGATTTGGGCTTTGCAGGGAACACCCGAATCAGGCAAGCTGGCTTTATTCTCTGCCTTCCTTTCTGATGCAAATGTGGGTGAACCACTCTTCTGCCTTGTGGAAGCTGTCCTTGAAGGCAAACCAACTCTCTGGGATTACTTTGTCCTTCCACATACCCTCCAATTGCCACCACTATCTACCAGTTACTGAAGAAGTCACTCAGCTCACAAGAAGTCCAGTTTTCATTCAGACACTTGGTTTCGTTACTGCTTCATTTGTAATAATCAGGGCTTGTGATGGGCCAATTATTTCTGCTAGTTTAAGAAGACATTATCCGCATTTTCATCTTGATTTGCTTAGGCTATATGAATTGCCCACCACCATGTCTTGTCTTTTTGGCTCTGTGGTAGTTAACCTTGTTTGGCTGCCAGGTGCCCATCAAGCCACTTTATCACTGTTTCACAGCAGTGAAACAGGGAGAGAAAATAAGATGAAAAAGTCATGAGTTGACAAAAATGTGGGTTAATAAGGAAAAGTAAAAGCCATGCAGTGAAGCAAAGAAAGGAAAAAGATTCATTCTCTACTTCCCCTCAGCAGGCATTGTCCAGCACCTCTTGGGAAGCAGGGCTTCAGTACACTCAGTGGTTGCTACAGAAGACAAATGCCTTAATGAATGACCCCTGCCCCCCTCCCCCAACTTTCTCTTAGCTTTTATTACTGAGCATGATTTCATATATTGTGGACTATCTCATTTGGGTCAGCTGTCCTGGCTATGTCCCCTCCCAAGCTCTTGGCCACCCACAGTCTACTGGCCTTTTGGGGTGGGTCTATTGGAGGGACAGCTTGATGCTGTGCAGCACTGCTCAGTGGTAGCCAGTCTTTGTTGGCTGTGTTATCTGGCTATTCTGGTTACAATTTCAGGGCATAACACTAAAAGGGTGACCACGTGGAAAGCTGACTCCTTCCTAGCCAGGCCCAGTTCAGGCTCTTCTCTGATCCTGAACAATAAACTCTCAACTGGCTGCTTTGTAGCAGAGATCCATGATCCACAATTGCTCTTCTGTGTCTAGAGCAGTCCACACTGCATGTCTTTTCCACATATGTTCATTGTAAGAGCCTGTATTTTCAAACAAAGATCCTGACAAGAGAGAGTGTGTATTTTTTAAATACAGATTAGGGGTCATTAGAAAGTTTTCTTCTGGAGCCATTGGTATGTCAGAGGTGGCAAAACATCACTTCAATTTGGCATCATTAAAGAAATAGATCAGATGATATATGAAGTCGTAAAAAAGGAAGGAAAGTTGAACCTCGTTTAATTGGAAAGGAAGAAAATGTATGGGATTCAAACAGATAGCTAAAGTAACCAATTTTTTCTCAGTGCAGGCCTTATCATTAACTAGCCAAATAAAAAATATCCCTCATATAATGAAGTAAATGTTCTTTCATTATGGATCATTTAAGTGCAGAGTTGGAAGGTCATATAAGGTTAAGCAAAAAGATAGTCGTCCTCTGCCTATGTTGAGACGTATACTACCCCTACATCTGTGATTTTTACTTTTAGAATATTTGTGTATAGTTATTTCTGCACTTGCTTGATAGAATACATTTCTTTCTGAAACTGACCTTGATGAACTGTCCTAAGTTTGGTTCTATACAATGTCCCAGTTTTTAGAGATAGCTAAAATTAAATTTCTCTTTAATAAGGTGATCTGTCTTAGCAGACATTGATTATCTACTTAAACTGGTTTTTAATCACTCTTAATAGGACTGCAAAGTATCTTCATAATATAGTGAGGAGTAAGAATTGTAAGGGGAAATAGAAAGGAAAAAGAGAGATATCTCTGACTGTCACTGAAAACATTTTATCTACAATTAGCATTGCTTTTTTAGGATTCAAATAAGTGAATTAGGATGTCTACATTTGATTAGTTGTCCAGACTGTCTTTATAGACAATGAGCCTGATTCCAAGATGCCTATTTATCTCTATTAACTCTAAAGGGAGCATTGCAAACTAGTTTGATTTTAGTTGTTTAAAGTTGAGTGAGATGTATCTTATCCATGAGGAAAAAAGCATTTCACTACTGAAGACAGCTTCCTTGCTGGGGAACAGCCCAAACAGAACTTGTTTCAAAATCACATAGTAGGAGAAATATCTTTCCTAATTTTGGATGTCTAAATACAAGCTGGATGCTTTTAGAATGAGTTCACTTCACATGGTTTTTGACATTTATATTAGGATGAATTGAATCATAGCTTAGAGATGTGAACAGGGAGATTCATGTCACTTACAATGGCATGTAGTGAGAGAACAAGGGGTAATAGCTTTAAACTGAAAGAAGGGATATTTAGGTTAGGTATTAGGAACAAATTCTTCACTATGAGGGTGGTGAGTGTCCTGGGTTTGGCAGTAGCAATCGTTTTTCTTCTTCTTGGTAGCTGGTGTGGAGCTGTGTTTTTTTGACTTTCGGCTTGGGAACAGTGTGGATAACACCAATGTTTTGGTTACTGCTTAATACGTTTTGGTCTGGCCTAGGACTTTCTGAGTCTCATGCTCTGCCAGGGAGGAGGGTAAGATGGGAGGGAGCAGAGACGTGGCATCTGATCCAAACTGACCAAAGAGGTATTCCATACCATAGCACGTCATGCCCAGGAGGTAAAAACTGGGGGCAGGAACCTGGAATAGAGTAGTTCACAGCTCTGTCTCCGGGTGGTGAGCATTTGTATCCTCTTCCCTTGCATTTTCCCTGGTCATTATTGTTATTGGTGGTAGCAATAGTGAT
>JAOEHY010042485.1:0-14675 GCA_025447955.1 Psilopsiagon aurifrons
CCTCCTCCCTGGCAGAGCATGAGGCTCCAAAAGTCCTTGGCCAGACCAAACATCACTAAGCCATAACTAAAACCATTAGTGTTATCAGCACTGTTCTCAGGCCACAAGTCAAAAACACAGTGCTGCACCGACTACTGAGAAGGAGAAAAATGACTGCTACTGCTGAACCCATGACAGGTGTGTACAAATTAAATGATGTTTTATTTAAGATTTGTATAATCTGCCTGAAAACCAGAAAACTTTGAAGAATCTTGCCAAACTTTTAGCTTAGAAATGTATGAATCGCTGTTCAAATCTGATTGTAAATGTTAAAATTAATTCTGACTCATTTGAAAGGAATGATCTTATATTTTTCATATTAAAAGCATCGATATTTTCATATTACAGGGAAATTTATGGATAAGGCCTATAAAACTGAATGCCATTTTGCCTGGGAAAACTCTCTTCTCTCTATCAAGTAGCAATGGATATTTTGGAACATCCAGAAGTGCACACCAAGAGCAGTATCTTTGAGGAGAGAATCTCAGAAGATTCAGATCCCCTAAAACTGCCCAAACCTTGCCATGAAATTGAAGAATAGAAACCACAGAATAAAAGGGCTATGTTTATTAATGCCACCCTTACTGTTTCTCCCCTCTTCACTTCCACTGTCTGGAGACTGCAGCAGAAACCATGTGATCAGATGATTATCTGCCTTTCAAATAACTTCTTAAATTAACCTTCCATCGTTGAAAATATAAGCAAAACTGGGAGTACCTTTAAGCAACCCCAGACATTTCCAATTGCATGCATGCATTTGATAGGACAGGCACCTACTATTTCTTCTTCTCACTGACTTACTGAGCTTGGCTTTGAATTGGCTGATTTTGGACTATACAAACAAAATTTCTCTACTTGTGTCATATCAGGTTACCTTGGCACAGATTTCACATTTCCCAGTAGAAACAGGATAAAGTTACCAATCAAGTGCTTTGTAAGCTGCCTTTATGTGGATGAATTGATTTTTTTGTCATGTTCGACACCTTTCTAGACTGCTCAGGAAGGACTTCTAATAACATCATTGCCTTAAGAAGTCCAACAGCAGGGTAAACTCTGCCCACCTTTAGCAGCTGTCTTCTTTATATTCTTTCTTTTCTTCTTAAGCAGGGTCAGACTTATTTGCCTCATGCCTGTGACCTACAGTACCCAGTGGTCTGCTCTTCACAGTCACAGGCTTTAAGAAGTGTGCCTAAGTCCTCACTGTTCTTGATCCGTGCAGCTGCCCTGAGACAAGTTATTTAAAGGCAGATAAGGGTTATTTCAGAGTTTTCTGGAAATCTGACTTGGAACATTCCAGGCGGGTTTTTAACATATTTTGCTGTTGTGCTGTTATCTTTTAACAATAGCTGCCCATTTTTTTTAATGTTATCTTTCTGATGCATCTGTTCCATATTTGAGAAGGGTTCTGGGTTTAAACCATTACACCAAGGGATTGGCCGTCTTCAGCAGAAAATACAAATCTATATTCTTAACATTGTGAGTCTAGAGGATAAGAAAGAGAAAAACAGAGGAGGAATGTTCAGCAAGGAATGAAAAGTGCAATAAATGACCTACAAGCTCATCAGGATATCATACAACTCTTGAGATAAGTTAAAGGGCCACTACAAATCTGAAGAAATCATGTGGAGCATATACCCCAGGATTAATTACAATGGCCACATTGCTCTTGGTTTTGGTGTGGGAGCACAGATTTTTCCACCCATTCCACTCCAGCAAGGCAGTGTATTACTCCTTCTACTCAGCTGGAGGGAAGAACAAAGACCTGATCCAGGCATTGGCATTCAGTTGTTTTTGTAGGTAGGAGCTGTTCCTGTTTATTGCTGAAATGTCTTATTGCCTGAGAGCAATGGTATGTTTAGAGGTTTGTTTGGGTTTTTTTCAACAAAACCCCTCTAAACCCCAAAATCCAGTATCCCCACTAGATATGTAAAGTTTACCAGCAATTAATTGAAACTCTAGAACATGCCAAGGCCAGTGTATTGATGAAGTTGCAAAAACTAATATTAAGTAGTGATATGTGGCTTTACTATGGTCTGCTGTAAGTGCTTTTAAAAACTCCTCTTCACAGTTCAGCACCTCAGTGTACTCTGCCAGAATGACGAGGCAACAACTCCCTTTGTCCTGACAATGTGACAGTGTGTCCCCCTCTCCTCCTGTAGCTTCACAGTAGTTCAAAACCCAATAAATATCAAGGAGAACAGCAGTGTTTGTTCTGAACTGCTATGTCAGTCCACCAAACAAATAGGCAAAATGGAGAGAAGTGATTTCAGGACTTTCTACTTCCCTGTGAAGAAAGCTAGTAAGCCACAGTGCTTTGGGAAGACATTCCAGGAGACAGTGGGATAGCCTGAGGAAAAAGGGTTGCCTGAGATAAATACTCAGATAAAAGTTTTGGGTTTTCCTTTCAAGCCTCTTAGTTTAAACAAGAACATGCTGCGTTGGTAAGGAGAATGAACATTTCATGCACTCCATGGGTGAGTTCAGGCAGTGGCTCTCTGTCAGCATAAATGCACTGCCAGGTTTTGCTTGTTTAACCCGAGTTTGGTGATAGTTTCAGTTTTCCTGATTCTTACTCACTGAAAGATTTAAAGTGATAGAAGCCTTCTGTTATGAGGGGTGTTAGGTAATCTCATCAGTCATTTTGTGTTTGCAGTGTAAGCTATAACTTGAATTTTTAGTAGTTTAAATTCTTTTTAAATGACCAAAGTAGCTGGGCTTCCTGTCAAGTTTTAATTACAAATTGTTACAGAAATGAATCAGTTACATGAAGCCAATTAGCAAAGCTTGTGGAAAACACTTTTGGCAAGAGGGCAGCTTAGAACATGTTTTATGAGGTTGTGAAGACATTGGCAGAAAATAACGTTTGGCATCATAAAATCAGCAATATCGGAACCTCCCAGTTTGAATAAGCACACAATATTTTCAAAGGTTTACCATTTCAGATGTCTGCATTTGAATGAGAGTGACTTTTTGTGTTTAATACTTGTGTTACATATATATTTGAACTTTGGAAAGTGTGCCCAAAACACAGGGACAGTAGTGGTTCTGTGAGGCTTGCTGAAACCATATAAACTCTGTGCCCTTCAGGTAAGATCAGCCCCCATCTAATTTTCTGAATATTGCCTGTTTTCTTAAAATACTGAATAACCTGTGTCAAATACTGGTCTTCAGTGCAACAATAGCACCCAGCTTTGGAACCAGTGACCAGTCATACAGTAAGCAGCAGAATTTGTTGCTGTGTGTTTGCTCTGCTGTTGTTGTTCCTTCATATTCTCCATGATTTGTTTGGCAGCACATTAGGAAGAAGTCTTACTTAGTGGTTCATTTAAAATAACAATGTACCTGAGTTTGTTGAGAAAATACTACTTAAAATTGGAAGATCCTAACTGTCCCAAGATGAGTCCCCAACAGTTGTTTGCCTTACACACTAATGCCCAGTGGAACAAGAGCCTGTGCTACAGACAGTTACATCAGAAATAATTTGAAACTGCAAGAAAGAGGAAAATAAAAAGAACTGTAGCTTCAGACAAATTGGCAGGTGGGGTTGTGTAAATAAAATGGCCAGCTAATTGTATTCCCTGGTGAATCTAGTCCAAATGGACCAGACAGGTTGAGTGCATAATAGAACACATGCACCACAGGTTGAAAATCTCTGGGAATACTGAGCTGTCTTGTGCCACCCCTGATGGAGCTGAAATTGTAGTGAACAGAATGCTGGAACCATGTTGTATTATCAGAGGACGTGGAACCACTTATTTGAACTAAACGCTTAGTGCTGTCATGCTGGTGTGACAGAAAATGGCACTAAAGCACAGCTGAGTGGCTATTTTTGTCTGGATAAATACTCCAGTTTGTGAAGCTCTGCCTTCAGATCTGCTGAAGCACAAAAGTAGAGTTCAAAATCAGACGTTAACAACTTCACTTTATGTTAGCTCAGGAAGAAGCATCGTTTCCTTTTTTTTTTCCTTTCTTTTCCCTGTGTGCAGTTTCAAAATTCTAACAAATTAAAGTAACAGGTTTCAAGTTATTCAAAGAGAATACTTAAGACTATGCTTCTTATTGTATTCCATAAAAGCATATTCGGTATAAATTCACTTGTTACTTTATTTCATTTAATCAGTTTCTAGCATTGCTGGTGGTGCATGTAGTTTCCAGGTTAAAAGGTGTCCTTGTAAGAGGTGGTCTTCACTATATATGCATGCCTGTAGTTCCTTGATACAATTATCTGTACTATGCTGGAGAACTGCTGACAGTTGCTTTTGTGTCCCCAGACTAACAGAAAAATATAAAAAAGAGAGGTTGCAGATACGATTGGAGTCTTACTGACTGAGCAGTCAGGCTTAGAATATAAATGGGAGTTCAGAGTTTCTGTTAATGAACTAAAAGTCTAAATTTAATACTTGCTTAGTAATTCTTTGGGAGCTTTTTTCATTAAACTTGGCTAAAGTTGGCGTTCAGGTAGACCAGGGGAAAATCATACATTTAGGGTTCATGATTTCTCTGACGCTTTTTCTGAAATGTGTAAAGATGGCCACCATCCCAAGACATGTTCGTGGCACCTTACAGCTGGGGAATGCTCTGTGGCAAGCTGAAGGGGATCAGTATGGGGCTGTTGTCTAGTGTTGAGGTGAAGAGCTGATAAATAGTACATAGATGGTAGAGGAGTACTTCAGGCATATCTCAAGGTGCTCCAGGGGCATAGCTGTCTGGATACAAATCTACAGAGGGAGCCTCAATATATGGGTTACCCATATGGAAAGACTATGCTTCTGTGCAGGAAATCTGGCTTTCCTGTAGGGACTGTTCTAGTGGAAATATTTTGTTTGATCAATAATCAGAACTATAACACTGAATTAAGATAATACACAGAACTTAGGGAAAGGACTCAATTATACTGCTTTGGTTGTAGCTAATGGGTGTTCTTGCTAGGCTTGCAACTGAATGGTGCAGCTGTTGCCTTGAAGCCAGGAGCAGTGTGCCCTGGGAAAGCAATGTTAACAAATGAAAAGGATGTTTTGCCTCTCTGGTCCCCTAAAGGCAGTGCTCTCATACTTCCTGCAGGTAAAGAGGAAGTGGTTTGGTCAGTGAGGAGAAGTTCTCTTTTCCTTTGTTTTTTTCTTTTCATTTCAGTTTTTCTTTACCTGAAACTGATCTGTGTCATGTAAATAGTGGTGACCAAGATACCAAAGTTAAGAGTTGAATATTGCTTTAAAAATATGGCTTATCCAAAACCTTTTACCCTTACAATTTTCAGGATGTTTATAACCCATTTTTAAACTCTTCATAATATTCATACTGATTCACAAGTGTTGTTGCTAAAAAATTAGGTGAAATCTTATTAAAAGGTAGAATATCTTAAAAAAAAAAAATTGCTTCTGAATTAGACATACATTGCAGAGCCAGATTATGCATGAATATCTCTGGGGAAGTTTTGACCTCTAGTAAGATGTCAGCTGACTTCTGGGAAATCTCCTGCACAATCTCTCATAAAAGGATTGACAGGCAGAAATTAAATAGAATAAAAGTTTGAAATCAAGCAGTTTAATACATTAACACATTGGAGATGTAGAATGGAAGGATTTTCTTTAGTTTTATTTTCTTGGTTTCACTGAAAATAGGATTAATAGCTAAGCCCAAGATCTGCCAAGTATTAAGAGTGTTTGGTTAAACCCTCTATATATTTTACAATTTCAAAATATATTAACTGGATAACTACGACAATTCTTCACTACAACTATTCAGTGCAACACTGATGGCTATTCTCATAGCTGAATAATGTACATGAACAGAGAAATACTGAGTACAGAGGTAGCATCATTGTTCATGGCATTGCTGAAAAAAACCTCCAGGAAGCTGGGTCAGAGATAGGAAGGGGGCAAAGAGGAATTGTGATGGAGAATCAAGAGAGTTTGTGTCAGTATTTTTTAACATTAAGAATTAGAAAAGTATTTTAAAAGTAATATGCATATTTGACATTGACAATGCCTGTTTTATAGCAGTAAATACCTTGATATATTTAGCTTATCAGAAAAAGAAGGATGCAGTAGAATATTGGGAGAAAATACATGATGATTCATGCTGTAAGCACCCATTAGAGAAATACCTTACAAGATTCAGAGGCTAGAAACAAAAGCAAGATAAATGAAAATGAGCGGCGTGATCCAGTGTTTAACAAGCTAAGTAATTAATTCAGTATCAGTCACTTTTCCAATCAAAATGTTTATTTTTCTTGCTGTATATCCTGTAGCTCAAACAGGAACCATAGGTCCCTTCTAGCTCAGAAAGTCAGCTACAGTATTCAGAATTAATCCTTCAAAATATGTATGTAAATATATGGAACTGGTGGAATATATTGTTGAATATATAATGGTGTATAATCTATAATAGATTAAGTACCCATCTAAGTCAAGAGACCTTGGCAACACTGGTGGAAGCAGCAGTGAATCTGCAAGAATGCCTGACTCTTGGGAATATCTAATTGTATTCCCCAAATATGTAATTTTTCACTTTTCTATACTGTATTTAGACACAATATAACTTCTTTAGTATTCAACATTTATCCAGGTTAATACAAAAGTTGTTTATATTACAATCATAGCAGAAGTTCAGTTGCGCTGAGAGCACTGTTCTTGCCACAGTGTAAATACCATTACAGTTAGGATGGCCTGATATCCTTTAAGCTTTCGGATGTAGGAAGCCATAACAGTTTAAAATTCCTGGTTGGAGCCTGCTTTGAGGCCAACTTTTTTTCAAAAAAGCAGCAAAATAAAATCCATCTGTTTTCTGGAAAAAAAAAATAGGGAAAAATATGTTGTTTTCACTGCATATTTGTTTGCTAAATGCTGCTTTGCTGAGAAATTCTGTTGCCTTAATGTTTTCAAACAGCACTTTGCAATTTTCAGAGGCTTTACTCTGTGTGAATCTGTTCCAGATTGGTGACATTTTAGTTGGTGCATATATGTAGGGAATGTAGAATTTAAACAAGCATGTCTTTGATTGAGTCTTATGATCAGGTCATAAGGGAGAAGTCTGAGACTATAGTATATGTACATCTAAAAAAGCAGACTGAAAACCACCTATTTCATTATGGATTTTTTTTTTTGTCCTGACCTGTAGTTTGAATATCTACGTAATAACTTTGGTTTTCATTTATTCTGTTAATGCAGAATAGAAAACCTATTTCTTTATAAGTAGAACCAAATGCTAGTATTTTGAGGCAATCAACTCGTAAATATTTATTTCAGTTTTCCTTTTCATCTTTGAACAGCAGATAGACTCTACTAGGCTACATACTGTAACTAGTAACACTAACAGATACCATGTCAGAACTGCTGTATGTTCCTCAGGACAAGCCCAAAGCAAGTATAAACTTCATTACATATTGTGCTTTGTACACAGTTTTACATAGTTTTTCCAGAGGCTAGACAGACCATTTCCAAATGAGTTTTTTGAGATGGTTCACCCTTGAACTGCATGATGCCAACCTAGAAAATTGACAGGAAGTAATTATTCAGATTCTCCTAAATTTTTAATTTTTAAAGCACATTGTTATGTATTTTTCTGCTAGGTAGGGTAAATCATATTCCTGGCAATACTGGAATGCCCTGAGGATCCCCAAAAGCCTTTTAAAGAATATTTTATTTACTGTGAGGAGGACTTGAGATAACCCTTTTAGGTGTCTGCAAGGTTTGTAACGTATGGTAAGAACAGATTGGCAGTGGATGCTTTCATCTCAGACTTTACTGCAAAAGGTTTACTGTGTATGGTTTCAGGCTACTTGCAATGCTTTGAGCATTAAGAGTGCCATTGTAACATCAGAGTTGATGACAGGGGAGCTAGTATGCATGGCTGAGGCTGAGTTCTGTGGATGCTGATCCACCCAAACCTTCCTGTGCTGTTACTGGTCTGAAGAGGTGCCATCAATATAGTTTATTTTCATCTTTTTGATATTTGATGGGAAAAACAGAGCTTGTGGAAAAGAACTTTTTGTTCAATTGCAAACAAGAGAAAACTCGCTTTCATTTTATATCAAGAAGCAAATTTTCTTATGAGCATCCAACCCTTGGTAGCAGGTAGATCTCCCTGAGGAAGAGCATGTCAAAAGAGCTACCTGAGATTGTGCAAGAAATGGGATTGAATCTGGGTGTGCGTACCACTGGAAATGAAAACGTTTTTAAGAGGAGTGAGTTCCGGAGCAACCTCTTTAAAATATTAATGGAGAGAGCAAACTGGGCTGGTTTAAAGAGGACATTTCATCTTCAGGAACAGGATTACAGGCCTCAGCTGCCTTCAACAGCAGGAGCCTGACATGAGTTGTGAGTAACATAGGAAGACAGTTTTGAGTTTCCTATTTTACCAGTTATTATAGTTCTAATTCTGCCTCATCTGTTTGATTCCAGGTCTTCTGTTTTGGGGATCCCAGTTCAGCTGAGCTAACTAAATGGTTCACTCACAATATTTTGATCCCTAATAAATACATTTTCACAAATGAACAAGTTCTGCACAGCAGGATCGAAGCAATTTCTTCAGGTATGTCAGCACAGAGCAGGTTTCTTTCTCTGCTTAATATGAAAACCCATAATAAAGGGGGTAGGCTGCAGTTTAAGAATTATTTGGCCAGGCAACAAAACCGTAGTGATTTTGTTTTAATGGCATTCAGAACCATCAGTGATGCTTTTGCTTCTGGAATTTGAAGAAAGGTTTTATAAAAATTACGGGGTTTAAGTAACAATTGAATACTCATCTCTGTGAATGAGTAATGAAGTCAGAAGAAGTTGATTCTGCCTAATTGAAGTATGGATTCATTCAGTTTAATCACAGGATGATATAAATGCTGTTTGAAAGGAACTTATGGAGGTCACCTAGTCCAGCCTGCTGGTTCAAGAGGGATGATTTTCAATGCTAGAGCAGGTCAGCTGTAGTGTTGTGAAGTCTTGAAAACATCCAAGGACTGAGATGCGCAGCTTCTCTCAGTAACCTGCTCCAGAGCTACACTGCTGTGCTAGTAAAGTCTTTCCTAAGATCTGTCATTAACATTTTAAATAACACATGCATAAGTACAAGTTACGACTGAGAAAACAGCCTCTTAGGCTTTTTGTTTCTATCTGATTACTTTAAAAAGTAAGAAGGAGTAATTTCCTGTGTGAAAATGGTCACATGACCTTAAAACACAAGTTACCACTAATAGGTAAGTTACCTACCAATGAAAAGGAGAAAATTAAAATTGCTTTGTATTCAGCGTATTTAATCTGTGCAACATAATGCTAAATGAAATATGATTGTGCAATGTAGCTGATTAGATTTTGAAAAAATTAGTTACATCCAATTATGCTTATTCTGTCAGGATATAGTTAAAGTAACTTCACTCATATTATGTTCTTCTCAGTACATGAAGTAGAGTTTATTAAGGGAAGGAGGAGATATAAATCCCTTCTGTAAATCTCTTCATTTGCTCTCAGCCTGAGCAAAAATCAGGTTGGTTTTTGGTTTGTTTTTTTTTAATTATAACTTTTAAATAAGCTTTAGGGAATAGCAATAACCAGCTGAATAAACCATTCCTCTTCTTTAGCTGCAACATTTTCTCTCAGCTAGCTTACATGTACCATATGAGTCAGATTTAACAGAAAAAAAATGGATGTGCAAGTTCTTTGACTCAGGCTATACAGCATATGATTGAAGTAAAGAACATCATCTGCTTTGTTCACCAGGGGGTTTTATTATTATTATTTCTCTCTGGTCTTCTACTTTTCTGCTCCTCAAATAAGGCTAATTACAAAGGAAAAAAGTTGAAACTGGTGGAGAGAGATCCTTTAAAGCCATTCCTTTTGCAGAATGGAACAAAAGAAAGTACCAAGGGCATGGATAGGCCTTGATAAAAAGAAAAGAGAAAAACCATCTAATGAGGATGTTGAGATAAGTGCTTGTGAAGAAAACTGGCAAAAAAGGGCTTTTAGTCTAAAATCCATAAATAAGTGGGCATTAGGTGGGTACTAGAACATTTTTAACAAGAGAGGCCACCAAACTGTATCATCCTATGCAAGAGCTACAACCCTAAAAATTGTTCTTCTTAACAAGATAAGGGTTTTTCAGTTTGAAATATTAATTTGAACAAGAAATACTTGAAATTTAAGGAGTATTATTCATGTCTGTGAATCCATTATAGGGGAAGACACCATCAAAGCTGCTTTAGATATAATTATGAATGCTGTAGACTTTCTAAAGGTCAAAGATCTTAAACAGTATGAAGAAATTGTTCGCAATATATGATGCTTCAGATGGGATTTGACCTCCAGTCACTCTTTGGGTCTTCTAGTCTGTGCTAAAGAAGCAGCACGTACAGCATCAGCTAGAGTTTAAGAAGCAGATCATTTGCCCATCCTCCAAACCTATTTCTTAATACTCCTGGGTAATTGGGCACTCAGACGTGCCTGGTATCCATAGATGTGCAGGTCAGGTGTTTGAGACTCAGTCTAATTACCAGAGAATGACTGCCAGCTAAGCATTGTCCATTTCAGCTCCCAGTACTGCTCTTGTAACACACAAAGGAGAAAAACAAATCTGAAAGGGAAAGAAGATGAAAGGATGGAGAAAAATGAACTATAAGACCTGCTCCAAAGACTGTAGAAGTTAATGGAAAGTTCCATTAGCTTCAGTGAGGTTTAGATTAATCTCTGTTTTTAACAAGATTGGCAGTTCTTCATCCCATCATGCATTAGATCTCCTTTTACCCAGGTATACCAAGAAGTTTGCATTTAGTACCAGTGATCTGATTTTTTAACATGTTCTGACAGGTTTATGACTCTGGTAATTATTTATTCTGGTTTTTTTCAGAAGGTTTTTGTCATAAGACATTTTAAGGGCTTGGAGAAAAGATGACAGTACAACAGCAGTAGTCCCCAGTATATAATAATAATATCCTGTAAATCCCTCAGGTCATAACTTAAGATGTGATGCTTTCACTGCCCATGGTGCGTTTTGATTGTGAATAGGTAATAAAACAGTGTAGATTTATGAACTGTTTCCTAAACATATGATACACTTTACACTGCTCCTTTCTTACTCGCTTTTAGTGAAACTTCTGGCACATGTTCTGTGCCACAGATGGGCTAGCAAAATACACATGTATCTAGTGATCAGGTGTTTGAACTTGATTGCCAGCTAGCAGCTTTTGGTGCCATAGAGGATTCACCCACAGGTGTCCTACACACAGGAGAGTAATCTTTTGGCACTAACTTTTCACAGCAGGCTACCTGTGTGGCTGATAGGCATTGGCCCTTATGTCGCTTGGTGCAGCATTCCCCAAATTCTGTGTCAATGCTGAACAAATATAGTAGGATAACGCCAAATGGTTTGATATCTCTCCTGCAATGATTCAGGTTTATTTATTACAGTTTACACTTTGATTTACTGAATTAATAAGAATATTGGGTGGGTTTCTTTGTATCTGATTTCCTTGTATCAGGTTTTTTCCTGAACTCATAAAACTGATGGGTTTTGAGTTTTTGATAGTGCAGGTATTATGATAGTATCTTCTGCATAAAGATTAACAAACTGGTACAGCTGCAGAAGAGACAGTATGAGTAGTTTTGTGCTAGATTCAAGCTAAAGAGATTAATAATGTTCTTTCCTTGTGAGACATTCTTTTATTTTGCTTTATATGGCACTCTCAGTATCAGTGAAACATCAGAAGTAATTCCATAATTAAATTCTGTTGATACTTGCTTAGAAAGCAAAATTATAATCCTTTTGTTTCACACATGAAAGATTGAATTCCGTTCCTGAATAATGTAATAACTCTTCAGAGGACACTTGAATTTTCTTTATCACATTTTAAGACAAATATTTACTGACTGTAGCAGAGGAAATTTGTGTAAATGATCTCTTTGCACATTTTTCTCATTTATCTTTGAGTTCATTTACCTAAATAACCACAATTCCTACAAATCACAAACTTCATAGACTCAAATAGTCTCTTAAGCGTATTTTTTGTATGCTTAGGTGAGATGGTCTTTCGGTCTCTAGTTGAGGAAAACCGGTGCCAAATCACCTCAGACTCTAAAGTTAGGAACAATTTCAGCAGAAAATACTGTCAGTCTTGTTCATGTTTGATGACTTTTTCCTAGATAAAGGCCAGCTCAGTAAAATATATCACAACTGAAAACTGAATATGGCAGATATGTACACAGCAAATGCACTGGATATCACAATATAATGAGCTAAAGGGTGTATAAGGGAGATCTGAGGAAGAAAACAACCACGAACATAGTCTGTTCAATAACATACAAATATTAAAGTAATTATTCTCAGCTCTGAAGTCTTTCTGAGTCAAAAGATCTGCTCGTGTTTCCAGTTGGATTACTGGAGTACGCCTTAGTGACAGCATGATCCCACATGACGTTTAGAAAACTGATTTTGCTGGTTAGTGTGCCCAAAGTCCATTGTTTTGCCATAATATGCACTTTGCTGTATCTTCCTGCTTGCTGAAGACAAACACTCCCGCAATGATTGCAAAGCTTTCTGTTAATTCTTGTTTTCACACATTAAGTGCTGAAAAGGTGAAGACCAGAAAACCTAATAAAAAGATACATTGAATAGGCTTTAAAGAAATATTTGGCTGGATGCAGTAATAAATATATAGATAGAACATAGTGGTCGCAATGAGTGTATCTGTATGCTTGTCACACAGAGAAATTTCAAGCTTTTGATACAGAACTCCATTCTCCCCTATATCTAAATGGCAGCTGGAGTTGGTGCAGAATGCTAGTGCCTAGCATACACAGCCTTTTGTTCAGGTTTCCACCAGGAGGAAAAGCAAGGTCTGTAAAAGCTCCTGTTCCATAAAGAAGCCTGGTTACTGTGCTGCCTTATTATCACACCTACCCCTGTCAGGAGTGTTGGACCCTCTCTGATATCTTTCTCTACTTACAGTAAATTTGGGGCAGCTGGTTCAGGAGGCACCCAGGGATGTTCCCTACCACAGAGGGAATTTCGTGCTTTATACTGATTATGTGGCACAAAGTGGCCTTCTGTTATTAAGCAGTCCAGACAGAAGATGAATTATTAGAGAGTAAAAATCTTATTATGAGATGGGAAAATTTTCATTTTTATTTACCATTCATATAAGCAAACTGAAATTTTATATCATCATCTTTACCAAGGTCAAAACCAGAACAAGTTTATCAATTTAAAAGCAGAGAAATTGCTTTCTTTTTTAATTAAATTGCCAAATAATTTGTTCTGTAATTGGAAATGGACTTCTTAAAACATAGCAAAACTTGTCAGATGTGTGTATGCAGTGAAGAAATTGGTCAAAGAAAATGAATAACTTCCAAAAATACTTCACTTCTGGAAACTAGAACATCATCAGCTCTGTCATGTAGTTTGTTTGTGCAGGGGATTCATTTTTGACTGAGCCAGTCAAGAACTGATGGCCAGAAAGATTCTCACAGAGTGTTCCAGAAGACCATAAGACATGTGAAGTGCATAAGAACCACTGCTGGAAAGACCTGTCACTGCAGGGTGCAAAAGCAGATGAACCCAACCTGCCTGTTAAAGTGAGTTGAATGCAACAGTTACCAGTTGTGAATGAATGTGGGATGACATTGCAGACACAACTGGCTTTGGGAGCTTGAACCTAGCAACCAAGAGCACATGGGCATGCCCATAAAATGCTCCTAGAAGTATGAGATGAGTAGCCACCTTTTTCTTTCTGGTGATTTACAATGGTACACGGGAACAGAGTAATTTTGTCCAGCCATAAAGAATATCTAAGTATATTGTGTTTTACAATAAAATTGTATTCAGAGATTAGTCAGCTTCATTCCAGTTTTTCTTACTAAAATGACATAAACTGTACAGACACCTTCAGGCTTGGTGACCATCCTTATCTAATGTAAGCAGAGTTTTTAGACATTCATTTTACATTTTAGTTGGTGTTGAAGGATGCAATAAATACTGCCTCAAATTATACTTTCCGCATAAATCCATATTCAGATTGATGGCTAAAATAGAAATAGGAAAGCAAGAATGAAGGAACAAAGCTAAAACCGAGAATGGCAAGGTGAAACAAAGAGGAAATCTGTGCAGCTTTCTTTCCACTGCTGCTGCAGGGTTTTAATCATCATTGTGGTTCTCTGGCTCTGGAAAAAGTTGATTGTGATGAGGTATTCATACCTAAGACTGCTTTAATTCCTTTAACTGACTGTGCTGCTAGATCTGCAAATAATTATGTGAGTAAACATCATTTGTGGAAACAAACTATATCCACGCATGCATGCTGTTGGAACAAAGCTGTTCCACAGATAGCTATCCAGCATTTGCAGTAAGTGAAACAGAAACAAGGGGCACAAAAACTGTTTTCTGAATGGCATTTGGCTTGGAGATTCCAGGAAACATAGATGCTATGTATAGCACTACATAATGAAAATAAATCTTCCAAGTACACAATGCTGTATTTGACTACAGATACGAAAATGTCCTGGGTTCAGCAGTAGCAGTCATTTTTCTCCTTGGTAGCTGATGCAGTGCTGTGGTTTTGACTTTTGGCCTGGGAACAGCACCGATAACACCAATGTTTTTAGTTATGGCTTAGAGATATTTGGTCTGGCCAAGGACTTTCTGAGCCTCATGCTCTGCCA